>CABEEJ010001106.1:84699-112756 GCA_901482245.1 Timema douglasi | reverse complement strand
GGGGGGGGGGGGGAGTCTAGTAACTTATAAAACTAAGTTAAAGGTTGTTTTTATAATTAGATAAAGAACTATACAAGATATTAATTTCAAAATCAAAGGTTTTTTATTTAGTAATTTAGTAAGCGCATGCGCTGGAGAAGAATATGGTTTATATGACGTCATCGACCGCCTTCATTTCGTTTGGATAGCCTTATCGATTTAAGAATAAAACGCTCTAGTTTGTAAAGTATTTTTAAGTGACGCACAGACGCCGCTGATTTCACACAAGAAAACAAACAAACAAACAAAATCCAAATGGTAATTTTCCTAAATTCCTGTTTCAATAATGTAAAAACTGTTAAAATAAATAGTTAAAAACTAATTTTTTGTTATGATAGTTTTGACTACCAAAAGTTAAAGTAACTTAACATATTGTTAAGAATAAAACAGCCAAAGCCATTATATATTTTTTAATATGGATGTAGTAGATGACCTGGCGATTTAGGGGTAAGGTGTCGGACCTCTGTATTGGGGGTCTGGGGTTCAATCCTCGATCTCGGCACAGATTTATCTGATTACCAAACCCTTACTTCACCTCTGACAAGAAATCTAGTGAATGTGGGGAACTTCAGGCCTCCACCGTGGTTCTGATTCCACGTTAAACTGTAGGTCCTTCATTTCATCTCACATATCACCCTACCATTACACATTAGCGTAAGTGCGTATAACCCGAACGGGTAGTAAGACGCGGTGCTAATAATAATAATATTAATATGTTTGTAGCCGCATCTAAACATCATATTCTGACAATTGAAAAACAGCACCTGGACACGGGAATCGAACTCTGGCATTGCTCTACCCACTGAGCTATCCAAGAATCGTCCCATGCTTAGGTTCATTCCTCATTCATATTTAAGGCAGAGTCTATGATGGACGTGCGGAAATCATTGGATAAAAATGTGTGATTTATTAACATATAGTCTTGCAGATTATATGGTTTGGCGAGTCGATACATGAGAGTAGGTTTGGTGGCTTTTGATAGTTATCACGTACCAGCACTCCTATGCTACATAGACTATACGATTATCTTAGTATCTATTAGCTAGGTTTGTGTGTAGGCGTCTGCTTATAATCTTTTAGCTTTAAATTTGACTTTATCCAAAATAGAGACAAGCATTGTGACACTCTACGTTTATCATTTTGAGTTGAGACCTTAAAACGTTTTCTGTAGCCCTGTAAGATAAAGTAATATAAATCAATTTTCTTTCTTTTCTTACAGCGACTTTCATCGTACTCTCGTCGTATTCTATAATGTTAGTGAGAATTTTATTCTGGAACTGAGTCAAATATGGGAGCATTAAATACTCGTGAAGAGAAGATGCATGTTGGTATGGGATTGCAGGGGGACAGGGGGGCAGGGGGTTGAGAGTTGATACAAGATGATAAATAAAGCAAGTTAGTGGGCTGAGAACAGACGACTTATTTCCTTTATGGATAATTGACTACACGGAAATGAAAGGATTGTACAACCCAGTTTTAATATTAAGACTACAGAGTCATATCTGATAGCTATAAAAACGGATAAATGTCACGTTCTTCATATGTAAAGTCATATAATTTTCTGCTATTACTTTTGATTTTATCAATAATAATAAAACCATAAATATTATAAATTTTGTTTAAAAAAAATATTCTAAAACTCCCTCCATATGAAAATGGGACTGTATACTTGTGTTTAAAAGTTTATAAGACATACCATATCGAAAAACGAGTAAATAGTAAGCTAGATTTAAAAGCAAATAATTAAAATTTATGAATAACTATTAAATATTTTAGTACAACGTTGCATAGATTCTTATAGTAGAGCCATAAACCTGGATCTAAGAACAAAAATATAGAATAACTTAGGAGTAACAGTTATAATTGCCTCTTTAAAGGTGGGATGGAAGGGATGTTGGTTAAGGTTTATATTATTTTTCTTTTTTATATAAAAGAAGATATAAAAGCCAACATAAATACAACATTGCTTCACTAGATAATATATCATTTAAATTGAAAAATGACACCTGTACACAGGAGTCAAAGCCAGGACCTTTGAGTTAGTATGCCAATGTTCTAACCACTGAGCTATCCAGGAGTCGTCCCACAACCAGCATCATTCTACTCATATTTTAAGGCATAGTCTGTATGGACATGAGGAAATTATCAGCTACATATGAGTGATACATTTAAGATCACGAGCTATTTGATAACGTAGCCATCTTCGACTCGTGAGGTCTTTATGTTACCAATAGTCCAATAACATAAGTACGAAAGCACATGTGTGGTGGATTAAATATCCAATTTATTATCCTTTATATTATTATTCCTATTGTTAACATCGGTGAACTGATAGTATAGGGGTAAGGTGTCTGACTTCTGTGCTGGGGGTCCGGGGTTCAATCCTCGGTCCCGGCACAGATTTATCTGATTTACCAAACCCTTCCTTCACCTCTGACAAGACGTTTATTAATCACAGCTTGTGAATGTGTGGAATGCCAGGCCTCCACCGTGGTTCGGATTCCACGTTAAACTGTAGGTCCTCCATTTCATCTCACAATCACCCTACCATTACACAATAGCGTAAGTGCAGATAGCTCGAACGGATAGTAAGACGTGGTGATGATAATAATAATAATTATATTGTCAACATCTCTTTTTCTCAACTAATACAAAGCCTACAGCGATGAATAAGTTATCAGTGGATAAGATTTTTTACTAACTTCTGACATAGCATACTCATATTACGTTAAAACACATTGTTTAAAATTTAAATTAAAAGAAAAAATCTAACAATATTTTTATATCAATTGCCAAAAATAAACCCTCTTTGGTATTTGTGTATACACTTTGCTGAGTATTTAATTTCAACAACCTAACAAAAGACTAAATCATTTTTTTAGAGGGAAGGGGAAGGTTGAATGAAAGTTTCGCGAGGGTTTACTGTTATCGACTGTTATATTCACATCTTAATATAATATTCTTTAAATTTAAAAAATATTATCTTAATGAATCACTCATATAAAGCTGAGGATTTCCGCACGTCCAACATAGACTCTGCCTTAAAATATGAGTGAAGAATGACCCTGGGCACGGAACGATTCCTGGATAGCTCAGTGGTCAGAACTTTGGCGTACTAAGCCAAAGGTCCCGGGTTCGATTCACCTGTCTAAGTGTCATTTTTCACTTTAAAGAATACGAGATTTAGATGCGGTTATAACAGTATTTAACAAATATAATAGCTGGGTTTGAGCAGAACTTTTTATACTTATCTTTTAAATTAAATATTCACTCACCAATTTGCTTATATCTAATACTAAAGAACTGTATCTTAATGTACGTATGTATACTATAGTGAAAATATAGTCTCACTAGTGGATCGTTGCAGCGATTTCTGCATACTATTGAACTAAAATGTAGTCTAAGGATTTTATTTGGAAACTATTTCTATAAAAAGCATTCACTCAACTTTCTAGCTATTCTAGCTAGTTTACTCTTCAAATAGTTTAAACTTTACATAGATCTTTTGGTGTATGATTTGAATCAAAACGTTTATTTTCCTCCTTCGAACCACGACGAGAACTTTAAAATTACCCCTCTTCCAGCTCTCTATCTATTTGTGGCAGAAAAACACTCAAGTAAATATTAGTTATTACTTTAAACCAAAGACAAATATTTTTTAAATCCTAATACAACAATATACAAATCATGGTTTCCATGGTGGTGTACACAAATAATGATTGTACAGATGGGCCCTTGTGTACACAGAATGAAAATATGGAAAATTCGTTAAGGAAATTTAGGTTTTTGTTTTAAGCTACTATTTTTCTCAACATCCTAGATTCCTAACCTTTAAAATGAGAGGACTTTTGTCAAAATCTGTTCAGCCATTTCCTAGTAATTTTGATTACCGCAAACGGGCTTATCAAATTATATAAGGATATTAATAAAGCGTCAATTTTACTGCTAGGCCTAAGTAAATCACCAAACACTATACGATTGTGCAAATGTTTTAATATTTACACATGTCCAAACTATTATCTAAGTTAGTTCTTAATAACGCATAGAAAGTTCTTTTAAAATGTTTAATATTCAATAATGATTAATTATTATTTGAAATAAGTAATAACCAATACGTGAGAGATATTTCATAAAAAACAAAATACTCGTATAAGGAAAAAAATCAATGAGGAACAGTATTTGACTAACTAATAATTTTCATACATTTTCATGAATTGCTCTCTGGTTGGACCTACATTACTTGTTTAGTACTGATCGTAACTGTAAATCAACTCTTAGGGAGTTATGCAAATAGGCCTACATGCTGCACAGTAATTTATTGATAGATTTCAATATTGAAATCAGTTGCTATCAGCTAAAATACTAACTCTACTAAAAATCATTGTGTCAATGGAGACACAACGCAAATTTGTTGAGCTGTATAACCTTTAATACATTTTTAAAATTCTTTAAAAAATGGATTTTGGTAATTTATTTTGCACTATACAGTTTTCAATTATATATTTTTTAGACTATACATATTTTATACCTTTGATTACACTAAGTAACATTGGGGCTACAGCTGAAATTATAATCTCAAACGTTACAAAAATATTGCAGCATCTTTAGTATACAAATGAATGGTAAGTCTGTTTGTCGTTGGTCTTTGGTACTTTCTTTCAGAGGCTGATCAAAACTATTATGAAATCGTGTACTGTAAGAAACGGTCGTCAAATCTTCATAAAGTCAAATTTACAAAAATATCACCTGCTTTGGTGGCCGCATGGTCTAAGGTATCAATCTCGCAATATACAAGACAACCGATGAAGGTTAGGTTGGGTCTCGATTCCCGGTTAGGGTCTATTGAGGGTGGCTTTTTTTTCTAAATGGTTTTCATTTCTCCCTCCACGCACACGTAGGAATAATTTCTCTAAATTCTAATCTCATCATACATAACTCGCTACCAAAATTAGTACGTATGCATTTAAACTAAACAGGTAGTAGCAAGCGGTGCTATAATAAATAAAATTGACAAATATCCCGTTGTGTATGTTTTGGTAATGCTGAATTATTTGGACATAATCAAAACGTGATAAATTGTCACCAATCAGGTGTATTCCGAATGCAGGTAGAATCATTACAAGATGCTTACATTCCGCAGAGGATGGGCAGAATATTATTTAATAATTGTTCAAGTTTTCACAGGAAAGAAAACTATTATCCCTAGAAAGATAATTCAGGGTACTTAAGTGAATTACTCGGGGCAGAGTGTAAGAAATATTACTTCATATGAATTTGTCACAAGTAGTCTATCAATAATGTTAAAAATAATAACCAACCAACAATACTAGAATTAATGAGAAAACATATCTTCAAGCTAGTACAGGAATTCATCTTGATTTAGATTTCAGAACTTAACAAATTATTTTTATATCATACTGTGTGTAAATAAGGTAGCGTGGTGACTCTTTAGAGTGTTATGATTTATTCAGATAAAACAAACTTACCGGAGAGCCAAACCTGCTATGATTCTCGACTGTAACACAACAAATACAAAAGTTGACACTTGAGCTATTTTGGATCAGATGTCAATAACAAATAAAAATACAATGAGCTAGCTGATGGTGTTATTCTTAGTATTTTCAAATAAATTCCCTTTATTAAACCCAGGGATCCGCTTCGGTGGCAATATGGTCTAACGCGCTACTCTCACAGCAGACTATAACAAGACGTGTATTAATCTCAACTTGTGGAATGCCAGGCCTCCACCGTGGTTCGGATTCCACGTTAAACTGTAGGTCCTCAATTTCATCTCACAGTCACCCTACCACTACACATTAGCGTGAGTACAACCCGAACGGGTAGTAAGACGCGGTGCTAATAATAATAAAAAATAGCAGACTATACTGTCGATGATGAGAAGATCGAGGTTGTAATCTTAGTCGGGTGTATTAAGGGTGGTTTTTTCTGGATGGTTTCCCACTCTCTCCTTCCACGCAAATACGGATATACTTTCTCTATTAAACTTGCTCATTTTTAACACATTAGCGTAATTAGTAAATAAGCGTGCAATCCGAATGGGTAGTAAGAAACGGTGCTAAGAAATGTATATAATAATATATGTATAATTTATATTCAATATAAATTCTTATTTTTAAATTTTAATAATTAATATACTGATAAATATTTAACTGTCTTTACTTTTGTAAATTACAAATTATTGATTCTAGGACAACAATTTGCAGTAGTTTGAATTACATTTTGTGATATTAACTTATAATATCATCTCAAGCCGAAATATATAGAGCATTTTTGACCTAAAACATTTAATTTTTAATATATCTAGTGTCTAAAAGTTATGAAAATAAGCACAACATAAAATATTTCAACTTAAATATGACCACGAGAATATTTCATATATTTGACATGACACTTTGAAATGAAATAGCTAACTGAGCGCCTCATCCCAGCCATCTCTATGACCCCGGTGTTTTACCGGAGATATCAACATATCATAGGAAAAACTAGTTCATTACATTAGAGCTTAGAAAGGTATCAACTAGTATATCGACTCGCACTTGAGGAATGCCAGTTTGTAGCATGTCAATCAGACAAATTGGACAGCTACAGTTAAATATCAATATTTTGATAATTATCGAAAAAATAAGTAATATTAACATACTTAAAACTAATCTAACTCAAAGTTTATTTTCACTGAGTAGATGCAGTCAGATACAACCACGTGTTTCAATTTTGGGTGACACGTGATTGTATCTGACTGCATCTAGTCAGGGAAAATAAACTTTGAGTTAGATTAGTTTTAAATATGTTAACATTACTTATTTTTTTTCATAAATTATCAAAATATTGATATTTAATTTTAGCTTTCCAATTTGTCTGATTGACATGCTACAAGTTCTGAAATTTAAACTGGCCTTAGGATGAAAAAGAATTCGTTTATTAAAAATATTAGAAAGCTACCACATATTCTAGCGTTATCAAAGCTAACCACACCTTAAGAATAATAATTCTGGATCCGATAAACATATTTTTAAATAAGTTAGTAATATTTTCCAAATAGATTGACAAACATGTTTTAAACTATTCTCTGACAAGACATCTTGTCAATGTGAGGAATGCCAGGCCTCCACCGTGGTTCGGATTCCACGTTAAACTGTAGGTCCTTCATTTCATCTCACAATCACCCTACCATTACACATTAGCGTAAGTGCGTATAACCCGAACAGGTAGTAAGACGCGGTGCTAATAATAATAATAATAATAATAATAATAACATTTTTATGTGTACCACGTCATACTACACATCTAGTTTATCTGCATTTAAATACACTAAAGGGATTATAAATGTATTCCAATTTATAGAAAATGTACCAGCCTTTGTATAGTAGTAGAGTGTAAACCCGTATAGGAAAACTTCTTTAGTACGACCAACCAAGAATAGTGGTATTGTTGGTACGAAATTATAAAATATACAGTGTTCGGCAGAAATATCTCCCCGATTTCCCGCTGCTGCTGGTGGTGCGCTAGTAGTACGAATCCTGTACTTCAGGAAGTTTTTAAAGTTCATATTCAATGGATTCAAACAAAATATTTCTTTCTCACATAGGATCACATAGTTGTTACATGTTGTATTTGTTACATTTACTATTTTTACTTTCTTTTAACCCCTCGGATAGATAAGTATTGTGATCGTAGAATCAATAATATGATAAATGTCAAAGTTTTATGCCCTCCTGAGTACCAATAAAGTAGTTTTCGCAATAAAGTCTGTCTTTCTATTTGTGTATGTTACTCGGTTTAAAGATGAAGCCATTTTATCAATCGTGCTGAAACTTGGTATATTGGACTTTTATAAGGTTTCCCCGAGGATATTGTGTAATTAAATATCAAGCCCTAAAATTAAGTGTAATTTACTGAAGAACATAAAGCGATACAATCGATTTTCTCGAAAGTCACTCAACAATTTTTAATGAAACTTTGTATGGAGACATTGAGTAACATGACAAACAAAATTTCTATAATCATTTTTTTCCATTAAAAAGACATAAGGGTACCTTACATTAGCAGATGTGTTTCTAATTAAGATCATACATCCGGAATTATTTCAGTTACGAAATAACCTCTCATTAGAAAGTTGTAGTAATATTAACCCTAGAATGCTACTCCTTGTAAAATTGACTACTAGGGTGTGCAAGGTTGTCATGATACCTCCCTTACACGGGGGCTAGACCAATCCCCTCTCCAGTACCTTTAGTTGACCTTGAAACTTCACTATTTCGGATAGTGTTTCCTTTGTAACGCGTTTTGTTTATGCTCTAGAAGAAACTTAGCGTAAAACGTACGAGTGTTTAGCATTAATGAAAAATTTTACTAATATAGTGACAATGGTATCTTACAAACTAAAACAAAACAATGTTGTAATCTTGCTTCCTATTATACTTCAGAATATGGTAATAAACAAAAAAACAAAAATAAGCCCTAAATAATTGAAAACTACAATGAAACCAAGGGTACATGGCTACGACATTTTGCAGTGACTGTTCTCGTAGCGTCTGTTGAGAAAACAGGGCAACATCCTGTGTATCATGTGACGAGGTTGTGAAAAAAAAAATGACAATCAACAAACAAACAAAATTAACTTGTTGAGAATAGTTATCATGTTGTCAATAATGTAATAAAATGTTTTAAATATAATAAAATGTAAAGTTGTAAAATTTACGAGTGTTTAACATTCATGGCTCACACTAAGAGGTTTAGAATTCTAGAGTTAAAAATAAAAATCTACTATTTGAAATATACTTGTATTAAACCAACAGTTTATGAAATATAAACAAATATATATTTTTATAGATCACTATGAAATTAAAGTTTGGTTGTAACAGTTTATATTTTTTCATTTATGCTCTTTGTTGGAGTATTTTTACAACAATGTATATTATTTCGTTTAATAAATCTTACGGGTATTTAATGAATGTCTCCATTTTAAGATAAAAGGAAAGTGTAAACGGTGCACCTTAAAATATTTTTTTACATATAACTAAGAGTATAAAGTAAAAATAAATAAAAATAAGCTATAAAGTTTTCTACATTGGATTTCTTAAAACAGTAGTTTAATTTAGTCTCTTATAGCCGTACTTCATTTTATAGAGCTGAATGTATAAAACCTTATTTTTACAAATTTTGCCATCCCTTCCGTTTTTTAATGTTACATATATATATATATATATTTATATATATACCTTTTATAAGTCAGCATTGTACATAAATGAATAATAAATGTATACCTAATTATTTTATATGAATATATTTTCATTGTATTTTATTTTCCCACAAAAAAAAAGGTCAAACAATGTAAAAAAATAAGAGTTTTACTTTGAATTCCCATGTTCATACTAACAACTTAAACAAAACAAATATCCCATTCAAAATGAAATGACTTTGAATATCATTCATTTAATTTCAGCACAGTGTTTTTTTTATATATACACATCTGTTTCGTATTTTTGGTGCTGTATTGTTTTTTACAACTTCTTGTTTATCGTGTAAATTCTCCCACAAGCTTTCAAATCTTATATGACCATGTCTATGACTTTTTTTTTGGCTTTTCAGAGTAATTGAAACTAATCTGCATGAGGATAAGGCTGTGGTCTAGCATGACTGATCTCCCTTTTCACATGGGGAGAGACTTATTTTGGTCGTAATGAGGGAGACTTAGAGTCCTCTCTATGTATATATATAAAAAAAACTATCAGTAACTCAGTAGTTCTAAACCACCCCTATACACGCACTCGGTTTCTAATAACACCTCAAATATGACCTCTGATATGTTGTTGAAGCTCTGACGTAGCTAGTAAAGCGTTATCATTTCTCTCTTTTACCCTCTTTTCTTACATATTTACATCTATACATTTTGTATGCACAGAGAGTGGGATAAATTTTCTATGATATTTTCCCTTCTTTCGTGAGTTATTCTCTTTCCGAGCGGTTGAGCTTTTTCCAGGGCAATCAAGACGAGTTTGAAGGTTTTACTCTTTTATTACAAACTTTGATTTGGTAGGTATGTATATATTGGGCTACATTTGTTTCTTTGAAAAAAATAATAGCATTTTTACTCGAGAAAATCATAGAACAAGATATATGTTAAATAAAAAATGAAAATAGAAATTTAAGTTTATGTATATTTTTGTATTTTATACTGCTTTATATTGGAGAAGAAAATAATATATTTGGTAGGAGGGTCTGGTTATATAATTATGATATTATCTCCAACCAGAGGGTTTTATGAATATCGTTATCGTAAACTTAGATCTAGAATTTGGTTTAGATGAGATCTTTTTTTAAATTTTATACAGGAAAGTGAAAGATTGAATTCAATCTTTAAAACGCCCACAGTGTGATAAAAGGGGTTGATCTGTGAACAACACGCAGATAACCAGTTTTAACATAATGAATTATACATTCTCAACCTACTGTAGCTAAGATAATAAACCTTACTCCACCAACAATAATTCCTGTGAGCAAAATAACTATTCCTCAAAAGATCAATTACAATTCTTACTTTATTAATTAATAAAATAATAAAAACCATTAGTAAAATGGTCAGCTGTTATTTTCAAAATATTAATTTATTGAAATAATACGATTGCCAATTTCTTCAAACAAATGCGGTTTGGAGCTGCTAGTGGTAGAAATGGTTTGAAAGCTATTGTATACTTTTTAAATTAAGGGCCTTATATTTATGAAAGCTAGAAAATTTACTATATCTTTTTTACATAGATACATACGCCAGTCGAGTCACTTTTGATTGATTTTATCCAAACCTATAAAATAGCTCTTATTATATAATTACCTGCTATAAGCGTTGCCCACAAAACATATGTTTATATTTTCAAAAGGCCTCTCATAGGAAAATTGGACTATAGCAGGATTGATTAAGATTTGATAGGCTGCAACATACTCATGGCTGAGTAAATATAAGTTTTTATTCATTAATATTTTTTATCTTTATATTTTGAATGAATTCTAATGCATTTGATTAAACTTTGCTCTCCCCATGCTTTAATACTGTATTATTGTAAGTTGCAAAAGGCTTAAACAGACGTTAAGATATGTACATACAAATTTTGTCACGTGAGTTGAAAACTGGGAGAAAAGGTGAAAGCTCAAAGATTTTTTTTGGTATCTGGAAAAAATTAGAAAAACATAGGGAATTTGCACAATCTAGGAAAACTAATGGAATAGTTGTTAAAGTGAGACATTTAACTGAAGGCTTAAACATTATATTAGGTCTTTGGATGGATGGAAAGGTGCTGGGAAAATAAGCACGCGGTTTCAAACATGTCTTATTACCCCTTAAACAAAGGATGTGAAACGTTAGAACATGTATTTCCACATCAATCATAAATCATTCTGTTTTACACATAAGCTACATAACTTCATACTACATACTTTGATGAAAAATGAAATTTGAATACTATTTTCTTCAATCTAATCCGCCTGTAAAAAAAGGGATTTCCTTCTGGAAAACCTGTAAAATACGGGGAATTTGGTAGTAAGTAATTAATGGTTGTCCTGGTATGGTTAAAATTATAATACGACTAAATAATAGAATTTAAAGTGAATTTAAACGTTATCAAGTTCGTACTCTTGTTCGTTTTGGTGTAACCTAGTGAATAAAGAACGCTCGCGGGTATAAACCAGAAAAAGTTTTGAAATGGGTTATGTTACCGCCTTCCGATGTTAAACAAGTTTGGAAACATGGAGTGAACGTGCTTTTTTAGCGCCTAGAAAAGTTGCTTTCGTCCACATCGGGGATGTTTATACTGCATTTTTATAAGTTGGCTCCTCTGAATATTAAATTGTATCACGGAGCTTGAAGAAGGAAAGAAAGAGTTGAATTTGGCGCGGCCTAAAGCTAGATATTTGTCTTGTTTAGGTTCAACCCTTATGGCTCATTGGGTTTAAAAGAGAATAAAGCGTGTACTTTTCATGTTCATTGTGAAATAATTTTTCTAGTTAAAAAATAGTTTGTGTTGAATATAATGTTAATTATTATTATTATTATTAGCACCACGTCTTACTACCCGTTCGGGTTATACGCACTTACGCTAATGTGTAATGGTAGGGTGATTGTGAGATGAAATGGAGGACCTACAGTTTAACGTGGAATCCGAACCACGGTGGAGGCCTGGCATTCCCCACATTCACAAGATGTCTTGTCAGAGGTGAAGGAAGGGTTTGGTAATCAGATAAATCTTTGCCGCGACTGAGGATTGAGTCCCGGCCGCCAGCACAGAAGTCTGATACCTTACCCCTAGACCGCCAGGTCACCTATAATGTTAATCATGCAAACTATTTGAATTAAAAAAAAAAAACGTTGACTGTTATGATAATGTGGAACTTGAAAGCCAAATTTTGATCTAATTTTTTTTTAAATATTTATTTCACCCTTTAATGTTCTTATAGAAAAGGTATAGGCCTAATAATATTAAAAATGTTTGACCTCGATATTAGGATGGGATCTGTCGTTTTATATGCAGCCAAACTCTAAATAGTGTGGTTTATGAATTTTTTGTATAGATGTTAAAAAAAATGTATTTATTATTATGATATAAATAAAATTTACCTGTAATTTTGTTTTATCAATGATGTATTATTAGGTTTATATTTATTGTGGAACGCATTGAAGTAAGTAAAGTCATCACCTATACTGTATATTGACTATTTAAATATTTAAAAAAATAATTAAAGCTTAATAAACAAAGGATTCCTTCAAAAACATATAATGTATAGCAATTTGTGAATATTAAAATTCTAAATATATTATGAAAACAATCCAGCCCATTTTATATGCAAACATTTTATAATTCTGATTTACAGTATAGTATATACATTTGTTAATAATTAATGATAATGTTTTTATTAATTCATACATTAACCCAAATCTATGATAATCTTTATATAATTTAAATAATTATATCAACTTATAAAGTTTACTTTCTATTAAAATATCCAAATGTTTCTTGACATGAACTATTTTAGAATATATTAAAAAAATTACACCTGGACGCGGGAATCAAACCCAAGACATTTGGCCTGGCGCACCAATGTTCTACCTTTGAGCTATCAAGGAACGATCACGTTATAAGGGTCATTATTTACTCGTATTTTAAGGCAGAGTCTGTGATGGACGTGTGCATATCTTCGGCTTCTATGAGCAATCATTGTATATTTGTATAGCGTTCGTTACCTTCTTCCCTTTTGATTCACTTGAAAATTAGAATGTATATGTGCTACTGGTAGCATAAATTACAACCGATCTAATGACAGACTCATCACTTACTCTGACTTATGAGTGAAGAACGACCCTGAACATCGGAAGATTCATGGATAGCTCAGTGATTAGAGCATTGTTGAGCTAAGCCAAAGGCCCCAGGTTCAAGGGTCATTTTTTTTCAATTTATTCGATTATAATCGAGATACGGTTCATGTCCGTAGCAATAATTAATTATTAATCCCCCCAAACTTCGCCTTTCATACATATTTAATTGTATACAGTTGATTTCTTCCATGAATTACTTCGTTTAAATTCTTCCTTTCTTTTGCAACGTTTAGCCATGTTATACCTCGAGTGGAATATGAATAAAAATCTTCTTTTGATAAAATTGATTTAGGTAATAACACTCTCCTCAAATTATGGTACATATTTATACATCCGAGTTGACAAGATGATAAGATTAAGCTTTGGCGCCACATAGTGTCTTTTTTTTGCGACAAAGTCCTGCGAAGACGTCGAAGTTACTTTGAAGTAACTCAACATTTTTCTCTTCACTCACCCCCTTTCTCTTTTTTTTTCTTATAGTTGCTGAATCACTTAGCATGAGTCGGGTACACGCTACAGAATTGGGGCCAAGATTAAATCGTGCACACAATTTGAATAATTCTCTCATAAAGAGAAAAACACTTCCTTCTAACGTTTATTTCCTTCTTTTTTTATATATATATTTCTATTACTTGAACTTCTTCAATTTCTTTATATTCCTTTTATAGTTTGTTTTGTGTCTGTTCTTATAGCAGCCATCCGTCCGGGAATTTTCCACTTCCGGGAATGGTACTGTTTAGGATATGCATACAGCGCTCCTTTCCTCTATCATTTGGTATCATATCCCGAGCTTTTTAAGGATGCTCTTAAAACAAAAAGGGTTTGGAAAACGTGGTATCATTACTTCCAAAATTACTGGTAGGCAGTTATTAGAAATCTTACGAACACGCAGATTTCGCGTTACTTATAAATAAAACAGAGGATGGGGTGCTATATTCACTCCCATCCCCCGAGTTTGTTAATCTTGGCTTTATTGTCATTATTCTCCTCCCCCTCCCCCTATGACTCTCCCTTCCCCTCAACCCCTCACCAAAGTTTCATATCACGTCCTTCCATTTACAACAACTTGAACAAAAGTTTTCTTCTTATTATTATTTTTTTTCTTCTGTTTGTTTTGGTCTTCAGTTTTCTCATAACGAATAAAATACTCACATTTATGAAGGCCATGTTTTATTTACATACCTTATAAAGTTGTCCAATAATCAGAAAATGACATTTTTTTTTGGTTCGGTTTGAATAATCCGGTCATTCTTAAACATATTTTTATTAAAAACAAGATTGTTTTCCTTCTCTTGTTGGAGTTTGCCCTTAAGTAAATAGGAAACCAACAAGAGAATTATGGACTTATATTATATAATGCACAAATTATCTAAAAACTAGATTCAATAAAATATACTTATTTTATTATTATTTATACCCTAGTACCTATTTTAATATATTAACTTTTTAAGATTTTTTGACGGATATAGTCATTCGCTAATATAATGGCGGTAACTGACAGCCAGACAATGTTACCAGATCCATTCTAAATCAGTATCCATTCGCCAAACCACATGATCTGCAAGACCATAGATCTTGAGTTACTGTCACATTTGGCGGTTAAAACATTCACAACATACAATCTATTTTTAATCGTTTTCTTTTATTTCAACTGTTTTTACAGTATTGAAACATGAAATTATGAAAATTACATTTGTATGTGGTTGTTTTTTCTGTAGAAGTGATATATGTGGTTTACTAAAAAATGTTACGAACGATACCTTCTAAAAGGCTGCCTTGACTACTCAAATTAAAATGGTGAACCAAATTAAGCTAAGACCGTTGATGACGTCATACAAACTGTCTTTGGTTCAGCTCATACGCATCTCTCTACATAATAAAAACTTTTATTTTGAAACAAATATTTTGTATGATCTATTATTGATAAAAATATATTTAACAAAACCCAAATTTTCAAAAATAAATTATTTGTAAATCACCTTAAAATTTTTTATTAGCAAAATTAGAAAAGTATTTTTAACTATCATGAAAAATTATTTACAGATTTCCATAGTGAGTTTAATCTTTAAGATCAAATATCAAATCATTAAATTTTTTATAACTTACACTTAGATTAAATTAAATTGTTAATTTCAAATCAAATCGCTTTTTTAATGTATTTAAAATTTAAAAACGTGGTCATCAGTAAGCTACCGATAGCTAAATCCCCCTCCCCCCTTTCCAAACCCCGAATATGTATATAGCTTTATTTGTCATGGCCATTTCAAACACTTCCCAAAAATACATTTTAAGCAATATCGTTATAACCATTTTCAAAATTCGTACTGTCGAAAATCTCTCAGTAAAAAGCCCCTTATCAAATGTTTACCCTAAATCAAGTATGCAGGGTTTTGTGTGATGTAAAACACTCTTAAGCTACCCATTGGGAACCAATTCTTTAAGGCCATTTTAAAAATACTCTCAGTTTTTGAAAAATCACTCATCAGTAAACACACATACTGTATTTTTCAACCCAAAACAAATATACAGTGTTAATTGGCATGTGAAGTATTCCCAAGATACCCATTTTGAACCAAATCATTAAGATTTTTTTTAAATTTGAAAATTAAAAAAAAAGTAATTATAAATTACCCATAAATGAGTTATTATCCCAAAATCAAGTAAACATTGTCATTTGCTATGTAAAACACTTCCAAGATACTCATTTGGAGCTAATTCGTTAAAGCCATTTAAAAAAAATAATTTTTTTTTAGAAATCAGTTGTCAGTTAACTATCCATAAATAAGTTGTTACCTCTAAAACAAGTATACACTATTATTAGTTATGGCACACACTCCCAATATACCCAGCTCAAGTTTATGAAAAATCTGTCATCAGTAAACTACCTTTCAAAGAATTTTTGCTCAAAAAACTAATAATTCAGTGCTATTTGTCATGTCAAACAAATCTTAGATATGCAGTATAATTAAAATCGTTAGAGCAGTTTTTTAAAAGGTTTGAAAAAAAAAATCATTCATTAGAAAATTAACCTTAATTTGAAGTTTGGCTCAAAATCAAAAACTTTCTTGAGGTATAATAATCATATTGAATTTAAACATCAAGTTTGAACAAAATCTATCCACTATCCATCGGTTTCGGAACCATGGCCAGGGACAGACAAACCGACATACATACATACATACATGGGAACAGACATAATTGTAAAATCCAATTTTTTGGGTTCGTGTTCACATAAAACGTATAAATTTGTCATAATTTTGTGATAGATTTTTAACAATCACAATACTTTCTCTTGATATTAGAAAGTAAAAATGTTGTACTACGTAGGTGAAATTTTTTATAAAAATTTAAAAATCTATTCTCGATTCGAGACCAAATATTGAAATAAATGAATGTGTCAATATGTACTAAAAATTATTTTATTTATATATATATATATATATATATATAATAGGGGTATGAATGAGTAAGATATAAAGATGAAGAAAGAAACCCACATTTGCGTTGATATATTATGGGTAACCATATATTTAAAATAACCTAAGAATTACATTCAAAGGTTTCCTCCGCTATTATCACTGTACAAATATATTTGGATATTCACAATATGTCAGTAATAAAATTTATTTTCTTTCAAGATTTCGTTGAAATGCCTATACAAACTATACAAGTGCCAGCTAAATTTCTTATCATCTGCTCGATGTGTTTTCCTTCCGTTCACTAAAGTTTCTCTTTGTATTCTTCAAGAAGCTTACACAGAACAAAAACGTGAAAGACTAAACTTCTCGTCGTCTTACGCCTCATAAATAGATGTTTAAAACTTTAAGAGCCTTTACAGAGATAGAACACCATAGAAACAAGGGAGTTTAACTATTTATTTCACTTTAACCTTAGATCAGAAAATGACATTATAAGAGTATGATGCATAACGACTCAATATACATTAATTGAATTTTGGCTTTCTTATTTATTAGGACTAACTGCAGCTGAGGTAACAAATAAAAGGAACATCTATTTACTGTTGATAACCAAAATATAACTAAAGTCAAGTTAGATAAAAAAAACTCTTTTTTTTAGGTTTGTATAGATGATCGAAGTGAATGCATTTTATTTGAATATCAACATTCTTTATCTTGGGTTTGTAAAAAAAATTGCGTAAAATTGATCAAGAGTCTAAATGAACATTCAAATTTAATAGTTATTGGTTAAATATGTTTTGTTAGAAACAAGTAGGCCTAAAGGCTTATCCACACTCATAGAAGAACTCGCTCGACTGTCTATAGACAGATCGCGGATTTTGTCTATAGACAATCGCTAACAAATCTCAAGGTGGTCTATCGACTTGGTCACACGTCTGCACCTTAATTTTGTGTCCGCAACACCATGAAAGACGTTGCTTCCTATGGCGTCGCTGCTTGTGCTGTAATACTAAATGCTCACCAAAATAAAGGTTAAAAAAACGTTTGTGCACATATAACCTTTTTTATGATAGCCCTAAATTTGGGATAAATCTTCTAAAAAGATTAAAACTAGAAGATGGTTAAGGTTTTAGAAATTCTACCCCTCTAACTACCCCAAACTTCGAAGAATTGATTCAGATGGTTGGAAGCAAATTATCAATAGAGGGAACGAGATTTAGTTAAACCATAGCAGCAACTCTCAGGTTGGCAAGCTGGACTGAGACTGAATGGTTTTGACTACCACACGTCCACACTACAAAATGTTTAGCAACTTGTCTCAGGTTTCCCATCTAGAATGGGAGAACATAGACCTGCGATGTTGGTCTATAAGGAGTTGCAGAACACCTCTTTTTTTCCTCGATTATCTATAGACAATCGTGGAACATTATCTACAGACACGAGTTGCACGATTTTGTATATGAGTGCGGACCCAGCTTAAGTATCAAAGTAGCAGACTTTTGATGAAGTAAAAAATTAAACCATTACGTCTATAATAATATTTGTGTTAAAGCTAGTGTATTGGATATTGAAGATAGGTTCATTGGTTAAAATAATTTAACTTATATAATTTATATTTTTTTAATTTTCAAAATCTTTCATTCAGCGGGGAGAGAAGGGAGTTAGTGGTTAAGGGTTAAGGGTTCATTTCTACCAAATTTTTAGTTATGAACCAAACAAATGCTTACATAGTTGGGTTTTGGTATATTTTTTGACTCTTAATAGGAAGATTATTTAAATTTATTGAACACAATCGTGTTATCCACCATATGGTTTCATCTATTACAAAGTATGAGTAAACAATAATATTACAATTCTAGATCTAAGATTTAGATATAAAAATTTAGAAAAAACCAAATTTACTTTAAAAAGTTAAGTTGTTATTAAAGTAGTTAGACCTATTGTATAATGTGATGTTGAAATTAAAAAATATAGAAATTGTAAAACGTTTTTAGAGGAACATTATGTATGATCATGAACAATTAGAGAAAGTTAAAATACTTCATCAACTTAAACAATGGTCAAACGAGTTGATGATTAGTCAAAAAAATAGGTTAACACATTTAAATATTAATACAAAGAATATAACAAAATATAACGTGATATGAACATAGACATTAAAGTCAAAACTTATTTTGAAATCATTATAATTAAATTATGTTAACATCAGAAAATTTGATTAAATAATGTTGAAGTATGATATAATATCGAATTATAATGTATGGTTATGTTGGTCTAAAACTTATCTGTATTGATGTCCCAATACTCCTTTGAGATCCAGCACTGGAAAAGTGTCCGGACAACTTTAATCCGACATGTTTCATTACATTATTACCATATTCATAGATATTTGTCCGTGTGAATGACAGCTGGATGTTAACTTAGCTGTGAGATTATGCTAATAAAACAAAATAATTAAACAATATATTATTAATTTAGTACGTTTTAATATCCACAACATTAATAAATACATTTAAGGAGAGGGGTCAGAGAACTTTATTTTTTATATAGGAAGTGGAATCACATTAGTTTGGAAAATATGTAGGGACCACATTGTTTAAGAAGATTTGGGTAACCCACCTAGGTGGCCCAACGGTCTAAGGCGTCACTCTCCGGTAGACTAGGCCACCGATGACGGGGAGATAGATCTCAGTCAGGTGTATTGAGGGTGGTTTTTCTAAAATTATTTTCTACGTATGTGCGGGTGCACTTCTTGTTTGTATAACCTTCCAAATCCCTAAAACCATTAGCTTTATTAGTAGATAGGCGTATAACCCAAACGGTTAGTAAGACGTGGTGCTAAAAAAAACAATCAAATAAATAACGTGTTTAAGAGAGCAGTATCTTGGAGCTACAAAAAACTACCAAAATTATTTGAATCTACAAAATCAAGAAATATGCAAATGCCAATTTTGAGCAATTATAACAAAGTAAGTAAAATGAACTGTAATCAATGTTGACTTCACCTACATTGGTGGCCGTATAGTCTAAGGCGTGATTCTCGTAATAGACTAGACAGCAGATGACCAGGGAGATTGAGGTGAAAATCCCTGTTGGGTGTTATGAAGGTGGTTCCTCCTAAATTGTTTTGTACTTTATCTCCCCTCTCACTCTTCCTCTAATCTCAACCTTACTTATTGCAAACTCATAAGCGTAATTAAAACAAGTATATGCGCATAGTCTGAATAGGTAGTAATACGTGTTTAAAAAAAAAAGTTGACTGCAAAAATACATAATGATATATTCTAAATCACCCATTTCATTTTCTTACTGTAAAGATAGTCAGAAAGATGTGCATGAATCTTAAAATTGTGAATCCCAAGTGCTTATCTTAAACTTCAAGAGTAAAAGGGGCTACAGTCTTCCACGCCACCCGTGCATTGGGATGGCGTGCAGTGTTTCCAGGTTAAGCAAAGCTTGTAAAAACTGTGATTACGATATATTCCCCCCCCCCATTTGCTTCCCATTTGACCATTCATACATAAATCCTACTCTAAATAACTCTCTAGAGAACTTATGTCGGTTGATACCTAGACAATGAGTGTTATACTGAATCATTACAGCCACTCAAAGTTACGGTTTGGGCTAAATCTAGCGTGGAAACACTCCAAGGCAAGCCACTAATCGCTTGCTTAATCTGTATTAACGTGCCTACTTTGAACATCCTTGAAACGACTCAGTGTAATATGAAGGTGGATTGAAGTTATCTTAGAGATTAAATCAAATCATGGTAGGTAATCAATGAAATCGCTAGAGCACTTGGTCGAGTTTTTTTATAGATGTTATCTATATTAAAATAAAAGTTTGACATTTTCAAGCAATTAAAATAGATTCAAAACAAAACTCAGTGCTAGAAACCTTGGAGAAAAGTTTCTGCCGATAAGATTTTATATGTAAATAAACTGTCAGTTTATATTATTTTAGGTGACCTGGCTGTCTAAGGGTAAAGTGTCTGACTTCTGTACTAGGGGTCCGGGTTTCAATCCTCGATCCCGTCACAGATTGATCTGATTGACAAACCCTTCCTTCACCTCTGACAAGACATCTTGTGAATGTGGGGAATGCCAGGCCTCCACCGTGGTTCGGATCTCACGTTAAACTGTAGGTTCGGCCATTTCATCTCACAATCACCCTACCATTATACGTTAGCGTAAGTGCATATAACACGAACGGGTAGTAAGACGCGGTGCTGGTAGTAATAATAATATTTTATTTTGTTGAAAATAAAAAAGCAATATAGTGTTATATATTGTCCCCAAGTAAAGTGTTCAAAAATTATGAGTGCGGCCTGAACACGAGAACGTTAAATGAAGCAATTCACAATATGATTATTAAATTAAATCAATTAATTGACAGGAGATGTAGAAACTGACAGATTTTTAGAGAATAATTCCAGAAAACGAATATTTTAAACAGTAAATAAAATTTTAATTTTTGTTTGATGGAAATAATTATTGTTTCTTCTAATTAAGAGTAAACCACTTCAGTGGCTGAATGGTCTAGCGTGTAACTATCGTGTTATACCGGCCTGCTGATGAGGAGGAGATCAAGGTTTAAATCCAGGTCGATTCCACTGAGGGTAGTTTTTTCAAAGTGGTTTTGCATTCTTGTTTCAAGAAACTGAGGGAAGATTATCCCTAAAATGCTTCCTTCCTCATATATCTCCCATTAGAGTAATTATCACACATGCTTATAACATGAACATATAGTACGATATGGCGATAAAATAAAAATAATGTTAAAGTAAACTTATATTCAAGTGGTCTATTTTATATTATATAAATGTATGTTTTTCTAGAAGTTATTTTATACTTACTATATATTCTGAGCTAAATTTAGTGTTTTGAATTATTTATTTAAACATCTCATTGAGTTATTTAACGGTCTTTTTTTTTTACCAATTTAAATTTATTTAAATGGATCATAGTTTGGTGAATGACTAGCTACATAAGATAGTAAAAGTTTCTATCCAGTCTAAATAGACATTAGTTTAAATGTATCGCCATATTTCTTTTAAAAATAAGATATGTGATAGATAACCTCTTTGTTATTACAACTAAAAAAACTGTTTAAAAAGTTTAAATCATTATTAGTGATATTTATTTGAAGTATGAGGGTCATAGCTTTGGTTATATGACAAGATAAGTTGTGAAATTTATTTTTAATTAATTTAAAAAATCATAGGCTTTTAAATACATTAGATTGAAATAAAATGATATCTTCTTATTTATTATGAATAGGTCATATTCACGATGCCATTATTTAAATAATAGTTCTTGGTTTGTCACCGAGTGCCTTGATAAAAATATACATACATCTTAATGTTTTATAAAAGTAATGCCATTAATTGAATTTTTTTTTAAATAATATTCAACCGGCAAATTTATGATTTACTTACCACAAACCTAATGAAAATTAATGATTTGAAATATTTGGGGTAGTGTGTTCATTTGCTACGATTCTCACATCACATCAAGTTCACATCAAAATGAGAGACCTAGATATGTGATCTTGAAGGAATATTTTGATATATGGCTATAAAATAGGTTCAGTTATTTATAATTATTGTATTTACGTATATATTTTACATACTTTTTTTTTACCGTAATAAGATTGTATGTGTACAAATAAGTAAAAAAATTACCAAATAACTCTATAAAATATGTTATCTATATATTTAACCCATGCCACTATTTAAATTTATTTTTAATAGTTTACTTACACTTGTGTTTTTCTTTTACAGGTAGAATAAATATATAAACATACGCCCTCAATGGAATATCTTTAAGAAGTAAATTTTTATAATAGGAAAATAATATTGAAGAATTTACCTGTCAAGGTTTAAAATAAAGTACTTTTATAATTCTTCCAAAACATTTATCAAATTAAGTCTCATTGATTTATACACCAACCAATTAGAACCATCAGAACCATTAGAAAAACAAAATCTATACTAAAGCTGGTCCTGTTGACGATAATATTTAATGTATCTTTGATAAATGTAAAAAATTAAATAGCATCTATTAATAAGATTTGTTTTTAAATATATTTATTCTACGTCTTAGAATTGAATAAACTAGCTTAAATGAATAATTTGAAATTCGCTATGTCTTCCAGCTCACCTTTATTGCGCAATATTATTTCAGCAAGATTAGAACCATTTTCTTATCTAACGACACCAGCGCTATGACCATAAGAAGTGGTTCAACCCGTAAACTAACATTTATGTAAAGGTTGCTGTGGGGATTATTACCTCCAAAGACGGCCTCAATTGTACCAACATTGAGGAGGTAAAATCTCTCCCCTGTCGCAACAAACACCCACGCAGTAGCACTAACACATAGAAGTATGGGGGAGGGGGAAGAGGGGTTACGGCACATCTAGTTTTATTTCCATGGTGGTCAAGAACCAGTAAATTGGATCTCATTTTCAGCTGAAGCTCGGCAAGGGGAGGTTCTATAAGCCGGAAGGTAAGCCCCGTTCTGTTGTAAGCTCTATTTTCCACACTTTGTTGTAATCCTTGCAAGGCGATGTGCTCCGGGGGACTGTAATATGGTGGCGGTTATGTGGATGGAAAGAAGGGAAGAAGGGGCTAGCGTTCAAGTGGTGGTTGTTGATGAATGGTTGTGGACAAATATGAGGCAGCCATATAAATGTGATGCTACCAATCCACACATTTTCAAGGTAACTAATTTCTTGCCACCCGTTTCAGTGGCCGAACGGTCTAGGGCGTCATTTTCGTGTTAGAGTGGTCTGCTAATGACGGGGAGACTGGGTTACGAATACCGAAAAGGTCAAATGAGGGTGTTTTTTTCTAAATGGTTTATTACTCTCCTTTTGCGCAAATGCGGGTAGACTACCCCTAAAATACTTCCATCCTCATCTCTACCCCATTAGAGTAGGCCTAACTATCATACATGCGTAACAGGTAGGAAGACATGATGATAATATTATATTGTTAATATTTGTTGTACAGCGATTGGGAGACAAAGAGCTCGATTACAGTTTCTTGGTTCAATACCAGCTCAATATCCAAAATATTAACCATTAATAATTGTAGTTAAATGGGTCAGTCTTGTAGTCCAGCTGTTACGGTTCTTGGTGAAGGAATGAACATATAGTGTTAATTATAACCTTATTTGTTAAGTTGGGTTTTAATTCTTTTGCTAGGTTCTTTATGCATTTTTAGTTTAACCACTAAGAACTTTAGGCGAAGAGAAAAACGCCACTAAAAAAATAAGCCGCAATCCCTTTAATTTAATTCTGACACATGCATCTTTATTTATTATTTTACCTTCTTAATCAAAAACGCATAAAACTTTTCTTAGATGATTTCAACAAAATATAATATCAATGACTAAATATTGGTTAAGTGTGCTATGAATTGAATGAAAGCAAGGAAGAAAGTTCAACCATAAAGCTTTGTATGTCAGGCCTGTTCTTTGCTTCATGTTAGTGACCTTAATTTATTGGAAGAACTCTGTGAGTACTCTAGTTCAGCTCTTCGAACCGAGCTCGTCGCTTAATCTCGAGATAGAAATCGAAAGCTTTTTAGGCTCGTCATTTTTGAGCTTCCACTTGATGTATTTAATAATCCCTTTTTAAAACGCAATAATTAGCATAGTCTATTTAATTGAGATAATATTAGCATTTACACATATGAATCATTCGGTTACTTAACAAATTGTTAAAAATTAATTTCAATTTTTACATTAATAGTGTAATAGAACTTCTAAACCACTTATGACCGGTACATTTATTCAAAATATTCATCCATTTTCAATTTGACTTGATTGAAGTTGTTTACTTGTATCGCCAGGAAAAAGCTATGAAAATAAAAATATTTAAGACTATCACTAAATAATTGAATGATTCTTTTTATAATTTCTACCTGGTTCCTTTTTAAAATAATAATTTATGTTAGACTAAAAATGTAGTATTAAGAATATATTATTATTTTAAATGATTTCTAACTTAAGATATTTAAAACGCTTATTAATTAATACGTTTAGCTACAAAACTAGCTCTAGTTTAGTTAATATTTAATTATAGAATTATGTTGGTTACCTGTTTAAAATCAATGTTGATCTTATTTATTGCAATACATATTTTTCCAAACTTTCCACATTTATATTAAAATAAAGCATTTAATATTTCATATAGTTTCCTAGAAATATTATTTTTAGTTTTAAAATATTAGAATAAACTTTTATAAGCATTAAACATTGAATTAAAGTAAATTTCTTAATAAAATAATGTCTAAAGGCCGTATTACACGTAGCAGGTTGCAGCGCTGCTTTCTGTCGTCGTTTTGCAGTGCTGTGAGCTGACAAATCTGGGTTACCTATTACACACAAGCTGCATTCTGACGAACGATCATCTTGCCACTCAGTGGAGAGGGAGTTATTTTATCGTCCGCACTTGAGTTTGCTGGTTCACTTTGTGCTAAGATATCTCGTCAACAACAAGACGAAGAGCTGCTTATAATGTACGGGTACTACCAAAGTTTGAAATCTCCTAGTGTTGTAAAACGCATAAAGAATCGTGTGTGGAGTCGAAATTTAGTGTTAAAACGGAACAATGTGTCGCATACTGTGAGGATTTTACCTGAATTAGTTGCTTATGACTTCCGAAACTACTTTTACGTATGAATGAAGACACCTTCAAACATGTTTGGTCTATAGTCTAATATAAACACAGTGAGCGTGGTTCACATGAACAAAAATGTTGAGAAAATGGATCCTCTGGTATGGTACTACCTTATCTTGACCAGGCGCACGCATGCGCAGTACAACATTCGACAAGTTGGAAGCGCAGAAAGCGATTACACGGTGCAGAAAGCAGTCGTCCGATCAGAAAATATCAAACTCGTTTGATATTTGCGCTGCCAGCTTTCTGATACGCGCACCGATCATTTAGGTGTATTACATGATCATCTTGCAGCGCTGCAAAACGACGTCAGAAAGCAGCGCTGCAACCTGCTACGTGTAATACGGCCTTAACGAGAGTCCGTAAAACGCGCATGTGCAACTGCACATAGAGGAGTGGAAATGGAACAGAAGACGTGATCATGCACAATTACACCAAGGAATAATAAACGAAATACGAAAAACTTCAAATTTCTAATTGTTTATGATTCTTACGTTTTCTTATACGGTAAATTAAGTTACTGAAGCATATTTTGGGGAAATATTAGCTTATTAAACCGTCAATTTTATTACTTTTTTTTTTATCAAGACAGTGTAGACACACACTACAATAATTTAAAGTGATAGTGAAGAATGTTAACCTGAAAGGGTAGTTAGGTTAGGCCTAGATATAAACAAACACACTTCTCTATTTTATTTCTACACTTTTACACTTACCTCCCACTTAATCAAACTACCACAGTTGCACATTGTTTTGAATATTCGGAAATATTTTATTTTTCATATGAAAACACATTAATGAAGAAGATATATTCCCGAAAATTCAAACTAATGTGCAACTGTGGAAGTTTTGAAGAAGTGGAAGGTGTTGAAGTTTAAGAAGACATGAAGAGAGAAGTGTGTTTGTTATTATCCAGACCTACCAACTGTCCTTAAGGTTGGCTTCCTTCACTATCACTTACTTTACATCACTATATAGTGTTTCTACACTACTTTGATATACATTTCCAATCCATCATCCAATTATTCATTTTATCAACTTTTTTTTATAATTGTTAGTGTAATTTTGATATCCTTAAAGACATGAGTGTTGAAACTATTTTAATATTTATTTTTATTAGATGTTTATTTGATTGTTGTTATTATTTTTAAATTGTGTTTTATAAATGTTGTTTCTAATTTTTAAAATGATATTTCCATTATTTAGCTTTTTTCAAAAGTATTTACTATTTATAAACATGAGTGTCATTTATATTTTAAGAACATGTGTTTTAATTACTTTTTGACATTTTAAAATTATGAATACACTTGAACTCGACTCTAACTCGATAGCTTTTAGAAATACTCGACTCGAGTTCAACTAGAATAAAAAAACTCAAACTCTCAGACCCCTATTTAATGGGGTTAATGCTTAAAAGGTATTTTTATTTTGACCAAAATAATATATACGATATTGATTATAATATGTGTGATATGATTTATACTACTTACTCCCCAATTAATATATAATATTGTCACTTGGATAAATATTTATTTAATTGAAAAGGGCGCTATACTTTATTAGGGAAATGTACTCAACATATTCATTAAGAGTTAAAAACTTATGTTTAAGCAACACGTCTTACTATTTGTAAGGAAAGTACGCATTTGGTGACCTGGCGGTCTAGGGGTAAGGTGTCAGACTTTTGTTCTGGCAGCCGGGGTTCAATCCTCGGTCCCGGCACAGATTTATCTGATTACCAAACCCTTCCTTCACCTCTGACTAGACATCTTGTGAATGTGGGGAATGCCAGGCCTCCACCGTTGTTCGGATTCCACGTTAAACTGTAGGTCCTCCATTTCATCTCACAATCACCCTACCATTACACAATAGCGTAAGTGCGTATAACCCGAACGGGTAGTAAGACGCGGTGCTAATAATAATAATAATAATAATAATAAGTTCGCATTTTTACACAAAGTAGGTACAGATGAGAGGGGTATAATTGAGAGGAAATTAATCCTCATTTACGTAGAGGAAGTGGGAAACCTTTTAAGAAAAAAACACCTCAACATCTTAGCATACATTTGAACCTATAAGAAGCCATTTAAGAGAGTAACGTATGTATACCAATCGAACAGAGATGGGTGTCACGTGGTTCTTACAATAGCCTAATATTATAAAGTAGGCCTACAACCCCCACCCATGACCTCCCTTTCAACAAATATAGTCCTGACTCTCGCCATTGAACTACGCGTGATGGAAAAGGAGAAAAGGGGGGGGGAGGGGATTGAGTTGAATTTAGTGAGTGTGTATGGAAAACCACACACGTTTGCGGATCTATAGGAAGGAGAGGGGTGGGGGGAGGGAAGGCTTACAAGCATTCAAACAAACACCACTGAACGACCATTCAAGCTTGACGAAAACCAATCCTTTGCAATGTCACACAACGGGACTAGCTTGTCGTCAGCAGATTGCTTGTAAGCCAACTCTCCTTCACTCACTCTTCTCGACCCCTCTGCCCAACACCCCCCCCCCCCCCCCCCCCCCT
>CABEEJ010001106.1:57789-75194 GCA_901482245.1 Timema douglasi | reverse complement strand
CCCATCCTCCCTTCCCTTGTCCATTCCCACCCTTACCCTCTCTCCCCCACCCCACGCTATTTTCTTCCAAGCGTTGTGCTGGATAGGTAAAAGTGAAGTCCCCGTCTCTTGGACACAACTGGACTGTTTTGCTGGTACAGACCGTGAGAGCTGGGTTTGGTCACCTAAAGTTGGATTGTTTATATGCGTTAAGTTGCTGATTAAGGAGACGTGGGTTAAAAACAGCATTTTTACAGTCTAAAAAAAATAGGAAACGCTTTTTTTTTTGCCAAATTAGAATAAATAATTATATAGTAAAAATATTAAAAAGTTTAATTTTATTCACATGTTGAAATCAATAATTATTGAATATCTGTCAGGGTTGTCCTGGAATTTAACGACAATATTTCCTCTTCAATCAGAAAGTTTCTTGTCTAATGCCGCTATGCTTTTTACTTTACATCCATAACTGTTTCCAACCTATGGTCTGGGTCTTCCAGATCTTTCTGTATCGCAGTGAGTCCGTAACGGGGTCGCCTCTTGAGAGCAAATGAGGAGCTACTTGAATAAATTAGTAGTACCTCCATCCCAGAAAACTTAGATGATTGAATAGCCATAAGATTTGTTGTGCTAATTACATGACACCCTAATGTTGACACTATCTTCGCCAAAGTGTGGCGGCTGCTTTGTCGGTATACTTCACTTGCAAGCTAATGCCATGGTATTTTGTATACAAACCCTGATATCACACTCATGCTCGACTACAGAAGGTGTTAATTACAAAAATTAGTTAAATCATTAGTCGCCTAATAGTGTATTATATTAAGATGTATTAATAAATAATATGACTGACCTTTATCACATTTCAAATTAAATTGAAATCTACTACCGACATGTCTACACGTCCGAACGATAGTTAGGAATGACTGCAGCTATTTCTCGTCATATAAGACGAACCACGAGCAAGATTTTTTTTTACACTTCTTCACGGAATTTTATTGTGAGAGTGGTTTTGAAACCCTTAAGGATTGAACCAACGACCCCCAGCACAGAAGTCTGACACCTTACCGTTAGACTGCCTGGTCACCTTATTTTGTTTTACTCATGGAGTGATTTTTGTATCAAGGGAGTATAACAAAAGTAGAGATCGCCTTTGAATCACCAAGAAAACATTCTTTCTGTGTTGTTTTGTTATTTATGTAGTGTTTGTTGTAGTTTAAAGATTATTTAAAACGTCTACATTTACATCTCTTTGTGTTTTATTAATTTAAGAAAAATATTTATTTCATTTAGAGTAGACAAAGTCTTTATTTTACATTTTTTTTTCTCTATTTTTACCTAACTATTGCTAGTTATTCAACTTGTTGGGATCCTGCGGACCAGTTGCATGGCCATTGCGGACCACACTGTGAGAAACACTGCTATAAAGGAATGTTCTCATACCCAAGCCTGCCTTGATATTGTTTTCCTGCGACGGCTCTCAAAACAACTTCCAGTGGAACGTAGTAAAAGACCACTCACACACACTTCTCTGTGTTTATTAGTAGCGAGCTCTTGCAGTGGTGTATGCCTTGAGCCGATTATGGCGTCACTTGGTAGGGCCGTTCCAGCCCTTAAAACAGAAAGGTGGTATGATGGTTGTTGTTTTTATAAACCAGGGACGAAAGTTCGAAGGATTAAATTCCAGGCGGTACATAATCAACGCTTTATTTAGAGATATACTTTTATTGTTTCGTTTTATTGGCTGTTCACTCGAGATTACACTTTTAAATGCTTTCGTGAAAAGTTTGTTTTTTTAGTTTTATGAATGTTTTGGGTTTTTTATTTTTCTATTTGTGTTTTAGAACATCATTAGATAGTAGAGATACTAAATCGAAATACCTTCTAAAATATTTTATTTTTATTATATAATTGAAACTATTTACTGTTAAGTGTTAATACATTTTGTTAAAATTCTTTAACTACCTGACCTGAAGCCTTAAGGGTAGTGTTAGCCTACGTGTATGACTTTTTGCAGTGGTTTTTTCACCCTTTTTCAAGGCTAGTGTCATATTTTCTCTAAGATAATCCACTCCTTATTCTGATATTAGACTGATAATTGTGTTGAACGCTGGACTTTTTAAAAAAAAGGCATGCAGTATTTACCAAAAGGATAAATTGTACAGTATCAGTCCAAAAAAAGTTAGCCAAATAGGAATGAAAACTGTCACATTTAGGGAAAAGATAGCATTTATTAAAAAGAAAATTATATTTCTCATAAAAACCAATCTTAAAATATATTTCAGTAAAAAATGTTTACAATTTTTTATATTCATCACAATTTAATTTTTAATCAAATTATATATCTTTAAATGTTTTACATAATATTGACCTCTAGGAAAGGGATATTTTTGTGGCCGTCAAAAAAAAAAAAAATTTTGACAAATCTAAAAATTTGTGTTCATGATGCCATCTCTCTATCTGTTGGTGTATTTTTATATTGACCTAGAGTCGAAACCATTATACCGATTAGGATAAAACTTTGTTTCTAGGGTTTTATAGGGTTGCCTTAAAGATGTTATTGAATCAAATATCTAACTATAAGATTAAGGGCAATTTATTGAAAGGCGAAAATAGGAAAAAATTGGATTTCTCAAACCCGCTCTAAAGATTTTGATTAAATTTGGTATCTAGGCACTGTTTTTCATTAAAAACAAAATTGCAACTCTCATGTATCCATAAAAAATATTTTGAGGGTAGTTTACACTAGCGTAAATATTCAAGTTTGATAATATACTCCCAACTATTAGAGAAACGAAATAACTTATAATCTTAAGGTTATAGCAATATTAAAATTATACATCTGAATTCCATCATACCACCCACAGCGGCTATTTTAATATTTTTACTAGTGGAATATGAACTAAGATGGTTTGATATATATGAAATGTACCTGCATTTGCTTGAGAGAAAAGTGGGATGTAATTTAGAGAAACCCACCCCCATAACACATAACTGAGATTTATGCTCCGATCCCTCAATCACCGATGGATAAATATATTTCAGGAGTGATACGACTATGTGAACCCTGATGTAAGCTTAGATATATTTACTGTCAAAACAAGGGTAACAAGAGGTTAAAAATGATACCATAACCCTTAACGAAAAGAAGCGGAACTATGTTTTAAGGGGGGAAAAAAACCCACTATGCATGTTCTATTTTTTCGCACGAGGGGATGCGACGTATTGCTCAGTAGCGTGAAAATCTCGTTCGCCCTATTATTCCGCACTATTTCCTTGAGGAATTTCTTGGACTCGCTCTTGGAGAAGGGCAAGGAGAAGGAGATGGCACATTTAACCCCCACCCCCTCCCTATAATCCCACCAACCCGAGCCGTTAACGCTTGGCCTGGACGTCACGTTACAGTAGAACTCGTCTGATGGGTCAGTGGCTATAGCCTGGTTGGGGTATAAATGTTGGGGGGGAGGTTGTGATGAGGCTAGAGGAACTTCGATTACATAGAGTACCCTCAAGAGGAAGTATCACCATGTCGCCATTTTTGGGGGTGACAGTAATAATATATTTTATTCACCAAATTCTAGAAACCTACTTTGGTGGCCACATGGTCTAACGTGCTACTCTTGCAGTAGACTAGACTGCCGATGACAGGGATATCGAGATTCAGATCCCGGTCGGGTGTACTGAGGGTTGTTTTTACTATCTGGGCTTCCACTCTCCCTTCACACAAATGCAGGTACTCTTCTTCTAAATATAGCGAATATTATACTTAAAAACATTAGTGAATTTAGTAAATAAGCTTATAATCAGAACGGATAGTAAGACGCGTGCTAGAAAAAAATATAACCTGTTCGGGGTTTGGGACAAAGAAAGTAACACTCTACAAGAATATACGAACATTTAGTACACATAGTAATCATTTAGGAAAAACCACCATAATTTTCAACAACGTGAGCCTGACATTTAAACTGCGTGATGGCAGGTGAAAATTTCAATAAAGTACTTGACACACTTGCAATAATGGAGGGTTAATGAACTTATTTTTTTTATTTTGAATTTTTAAATTTAAGTTTTGGAGTACCCACACCGGGAGTACGCGTGAAAAAGTGGTTAGACTCGTCTATAAATACCGCATGCCTCATTCCGTTAACATGGTCATATTAATCGATCATATAGGTAGAGAAAAGTTATGCACAACATATAGGTACACTTTATTCACGGTAGGAATTACTCTCTTGAAGGTCTTTTTTCCTACCAATATCCCACTATATAATATATTTCTGGTAGGGAAAAAGGCCTTTCAGAAATCAATTCCTAGCGTGAACAGACTTTAAGTATGTTGGGGTGGCGAGGTTCTTAAGTCTTTCACTGCTCGTTTGAACTATCAGCTAACTACTATTATTCAATAATAAAATACACTCGATCATTGTAGTGTATTGGGTGACCTAGTGGTCTAGGGGTTAAAGGTGTAGGACTTCTGTACTAGGGGCCCGGGTTTCAATCCTAGGTCCTGGCACAGATTTATCTGATTGCCAAATCCTGGCTTCAACTCTGACAAGACGTGTATTAATCACAACTTGTGAATGTGTGGAATGTCAGGCCTCCACCGTGGTTCGGATTCCACGTTAAGCTGTGAGTCCTCCATTTCATCTCACAATCACCCTACAGCTACACATTAGCGTAAGTGCGTATAACCCGAACCGGTAGTAAGACGCGGTGCTAATAATAAAAATAATAATAATAGTGTATTAAAATAATTTTCTCCAGCATTTTACTGAAGGTGAGATAAAAAAGTATTAAGAAAAGGGAATTTACTCAAAGTAATATTTTCTTGGTAAAAATCTAGAGTGCCAATAACAATGCCATCAGTACGTGTATATCCCTTTGCTCACACTAATAGAATTAAAGATTTGATTGACATACGGAATTAAATGATTACTCAGTAACCATAACTAAATTTAGTTTTTAAATTATCTATAGAATACCTGGTGTTGAAAAAGGAAAATTGTTTACGTATTTGATTCTATCATTACATAAATCGGCAAATTTATTCTAGGTAAGTTCATTCTGTTGTGAAGTACCTCCAAAATGTACTACTTGGGATACATTGAATTTGGGGCTCCTCTACGAGATAAGAGGTTCTTTTCAACTGGGTGAACAATTAGCACGTTACAGCACTTTTACATTTCAGAGGACTTTAATTTTTATATATTAAAGAGATTTCAAGCTTTTTATAAAGGACAAAATGTTTCTACCTAAGCCAGATGAAATTCATTTTTGGAACTACACTATAGTTTCAGCATATGACTTTATATTATGAGACCCATCGCGGTGACCCAACGGTTTAAGGTGTCACACTAGCAATAGACTAGACTACCAATGATGGGGAGGATGAATCCTGCTCTAGTGTATAAGAGGTTGTTTTTTCCTAAATGGTTTTCCATTCTCTTTCAACAGTAAATTGGATACACTACTCTTGATTAAAGCTTCCTCATCCTTCAAATATTAATATCCTAATGCTTATTACCTAAATTGGTAGTAACATATGTCGCTAAAAAATAAATAACTTCTCCACACCATAATTCTACTACAATATTACGTCTATAAAAGTAGCTATATATTATACTTTCACATATTCATGCTTCAAGTCATGTGATCTCCAACAGTATCTTTTGATAGGAAATGAATGCCTCTAAAATATTACTTCTACTACTACTAATAATAGTAATAATAATATAGTAAAATATTGGCAATGTTGAACGCAAGAAAATATGTTTTTTTCACAATGCCATTCTTATATATAGTGGATTGTCTAGGCCTACACACAATTTTTTCGATCAAAATATACAAGTTTAAGGCTATTATTGAGGGGGACTACATTTAATTTATAATGAACTCCAAATTACTGAAACTCTACCTATTTTCTCCTCAAACAAGTAATAAAAAACTTCACACCTGAGTGGTCTAAACTTTTAAAATATTCAAAAGGGACTGGACCACTCATTAAGAACCCGTCCAGCTCCACGTATAGCACCAAACATAGGTAAATATTACATCTCGAACTGGTAGTCAGATCGTAGCGCATCTTTATGTATTCTACCTAAAAAACAGTTTCTATTTTACCACTTCACCATATTTAAAATAAATGGTATGACACAATCACAAAACTTTCTCGTATTATAGCTTCGAAGATGATTTTCAAAATGATAATGTAATCATATGTAAATGTAAATATCAAATTTGAACGAAATCCATCAAACTGTTTTGGGATCCGGTGCCAGGGAAATACAGACAGACAGACATACATTCATACATACATATATATCATACATACATACATACATACATACATACATACATACATACATACATACATACATACATACATACATACATACACACATACAAACAAACAAAATAGTAAAATCCACTTTTTTGGGTTCGTGTTCACTTAAAACATAAAAATATATCATAATCTCTATATCGAATTTCTTCACGATCACAATACTTTCTCTTGGTCTGAGAAAGTAAAATACAATTAAATTGAAAGAACGATTATTTTGAAATGGTTAATTATTTTACTGATTTAAATTTGGTCGCTGTCCAGTGAATAGTGCTAGGAAACCACACTTGGATATGATATGGTTCAAGAAAAATTGCTTCTTTAGTCAAATGCAGGTGACCTGGTGGTCTAGGGGTAAGGTGTCAAACCTCTGTGCTGGGGGTCCGGGGTTCAATCTTCAGTCCCGGCATAGACCTGATTGTCAAACCCTTCCTTCACCTTTGACAAGACGTGTATTGATCACAACTTGTGAATGTGTGGATTGCTAGGCCTCCACCATAGTTCGGATCCCACGTTAAACTGTAGGTCCTCAATTTAATCTCACATTCACCCTACCATTACGCATTAGTGTAAATGCGTACAGCCCGAACGGGTAGTATGGAATCTCAAGGCTAAACAATTTTCCCCACTGGTTGAAGTTTTTGTGAATCAAATGTAGGAGGGAATGTCCAATTTTAATTCAAATTGAATTAATGCTGCCATCTGTTAGACAATCATGAAACCTTTCTAATAAAATTTAGTCATGGCTACGAGAGTTCTCTGTCATATTGAAATTTTTATTTTTGATCACAGTGTATTATTACATGTTCAGACTATACGCATGTATGGTATTTATTCTAATAGGGCAAGGATGAGGAAGACCATTTTAGAGGTACTAGTCAACCCAAAATTTCGTGGAAGGAGAGTGGGAAAACATTTAGGAAAAACCACCCTCAGTAAACTCAACCAAGATTACAACTGCAATATCCCCTTCTAGGGCAAGCCATATTTTAAAATTAATTTTAAAAAAGTATTTTCTAGGGTCCTTATTGACTTGAGTTAAAAAATATGTTGTCTTGGAAAATGTTTGTTGTGTATCCCTCCCTCTTATTTCTCATGTAGCATTCAAAAGCTTTAACATATTTTACAAGTCACTATACATAAACAAGTGGTGTAGTATAAAGGATGTTCCTGGATTAAACGGCTAAACTTTGGGAAGTGGTTGTAATAATATCAATTAATGGCACCGCGCTTTGGGCGTCGATTGAAATAATATGTAATCAATCGCCCCACGTTGGGCGCCAATTGTAATACTATTGATTAATGGCGCCACTCTTTGGGCGTCAATTGTAATAATATGGAATCAATCACCCCGCATTGGGCGTCGATTGAAACATTGCGGATTAATTCCCTGATATAATGCGGTGATGATGTACAGGTTGTCTAAAACTCCGTGATCGAGCGCCTATCATCACTGTACGGAAAAGATACCGTTTAAATAGCTGTTTATAGCTTCGTGTTCGAGCACTTATTAAATCGGTATATTAATATAATTGAAAGAAAACTGTTGATGGCTGTTTATTCACACACGGTTTATTTAAATGACACCTGTTAGTTACGTATACATATTCCAATTAAATTTTTTATATCACTGCACACTTGTGATGTTAATGTAAGTTATATTAGACTGTGACTCCCAGTGTGTGGCTCTGACTGACTTGTGCGTGAGCGGGATCTCGGTGTAGATGTTTGGATCCCGGAGATGCCTTAAACATACGCACAATGCTTTATATATAACATACCCCTTGCATTTTTCTCCCCTGGTCAACAATGTAAAAACTAACCAATAGAAAGAGTCCTGGCGACAGGTTTTGTGAAGGCTAGCTTCTTATTGGTATAGAGAAATGGCGTCCTTTGCCAAATACTATGAAGTTGTTCCTTTTAACAAGAATTATGGTATAAAAAATTTATTTTAGTGGTGAAATCCTTTTTAAATTGTTTCTGAGAAGCACGTGTTTCTTCATGGATTAATCTTAAAAGGATACTCTAACTATATTACTTTAAATAAAATTTACCTTCATCCATGACTTTTTACATAATTTAGATTAATCCAAACCAATATCATTACATGGTAGTGGATCAAAAAACTAACTCAAAATGTATTTTTGGAGATATGCTCGTTTTAGTTTCCTTTTAGCTTGAAGGGCAAAAACCAAAATTAAAACAAAATAGATAGCCAGGTATTAAATGAAAAAAAAAATGTTATTGGTTTTGCTCAAATTGATGAACTCCAAACCAGAGGCAAGCGTTACCTATCAATGACGGTATAAGCGGCTGACAGACATTGTGTGACTGTTGTTTCTTCGCACGCTTGCATTATCATTTGTCGTGATGATTTAAGGTCGTTAACAGGATCTTCATAAACTTTATGCTTTAGATATTCCCATTAAAAAAAAATATCTATTAGTGTTAAATCAGGTGAACGCAGAGGCTAATCCAAATCTCTCGCACGACCGATCCGTCTTCCCCAAAAATTATTATTAAACCATTTTCAAGCACCTCTGCAGAAAAACGTGTTTCTATTTAGTTTTTTGTTGTTGTTCACACGAAATGGAACCTAAAACAAGGAAATTTCCAAAATATATTTTGAGTTAATTTTTTGATCTACTAACACTTTCCGTTTAACCCGGGAACAGGTTGTAGGCTATAATGAATACAAACGCTGCCTGAAACTGTAAACATATCACAATACAGTTAGCTATAAAGTACTACGGAAGTCAAGTAAATGACGAGAATGTTTGAAAGCCACATGGATGGAATTTCGACACATTGAATTCTAAAGTGTTTTTAGCTATATGCAACCAAATTGTGCGAGTAAAATAGTCACACACAGTGATTGGTATGTCACCATTCTACCCATTTCCAGTTATCTGATTTTGAAATCCAATCATATAACATGCTGATAAAATGTTTTAAAACTCGCGAGACAAATAGTCATATAAAATTATTATCTTTCTACTTTGTAACATGATAGTTACCCGCTTCGTTGGCCACGGGGTCTAACACGCTACTCTCGTGTTGGAATAGACCGCCGATGAAGGTGAGGTCGAGGTTTGAATCTCGGTTAGATGTCTGAGGGTGATTGTAATTGTTTCCTAAATGGATTTCCACTCTCCCTCAACGCAAATGCGGGTCTATTTCCTTTAAATTAATCCTTCCTAATTTTTAAAGCCTTGGTGTAATTTTTACATAATCGTATAACTCGAACGAGAAGTAAAACGTGGAACTTAGAAAAAACAACAACATGGTAGTTGTGCTCTATATAATAGTGACTAAATTTTCTCAGCGTTTCAATAGTAAGGTGGATTTATCATCAATGAATTGAGAGGCCGGAAATCGATTCCCTACTGGGAGTACAGCTGTTTATTTATTACAATATTTGTTCCCCATCTTAATCTTGGAAATTATTTATGTTGTTTTTTACACTGCGACTGACTACCTCTTCATTTTATACTTATATGTACAGTAAGCCTACTACAGTAGCCCCATGGCTTCTTTGGTGCTGACTGACAGCTCACAGCTGTATATGCCTAAATGTTGATGTCAGAATTGACAGCTGCTAAACACAAGTTTTTGCAGATCATATGGTTCGGCGTAGGGATTCATAATTTGGTCTGGTAACTTTTCAAAGCCGTCAGCTGTAAGCCGTCAGTCAGCACCTAAGAAGCCATGGGGCTACTGTAACCATGCTAATGAGTAAGGAATGAAGAAGGTTGAGTTCACAGGAAATGTACATTATATGACGAGGGAGATTAGAAAACCATTTTTAAAAATCCATCCTCATTACACCCAACCAGGTCTGGAACTCCGATTTCCCTGTCATCGGCAGTCTAGTCTAATACGAGACTAATGCCTTTGACCATGTGGTCACTGAAATTATATTGTTTATAATTAAATGTAAGATAATTTCGAAAAGTCTGTACTGGACTCTCTAGGCAACAGGCCCTTCACTTTGCACCCGAATAATATAATAAATAACAGATAAATGTACAACCCATATAAATGAAGGGTACAGGGGTAAAAGTAAGAACATCACAATAAACACATTTTACGAGATAACAACTTTTATATCTCAAACCACATAATTCCCCAGCCATTAATTTTTTTTAAATTAATTATAACCTGCCTAAGTGACCGCGTGGTCAAGCGCGCTACTTTCACAGTAGACTGGAATGCCGTTACCAGGAAGATTAAGTTTCGAATCTTGGTCGAGTTTAATGAGGGTGGCTTTTATAAACTACAAATGCGGGTACATTTACTATAAATATCCATGAACCAATAGTATAATTAGTACATAAGTGTGTAAACCAAACGTCAAGAAAGAAGCGGTGTTAAAAATATATATATAACAGAGACTTATTTGAACCATAATCCAATAATCTAAAGTGTATTAGAAAGGTCACATTATGTCTAATAGATGGGGGCACTAATTCTATTTGAGTTAAAATTAGATTTTCCCCCTGTACCAAAATGAGCAAGGTAAAATATTCATTATCATCTTGTTTGGCTTGTCAGTCGTGGTTAGGTCACAGTTCAAATCTTGGGAGGGTATAATAAAGTATATTCTCCTAAATACAGTATCTACTCACTTTAATTACATACAAATGCTGGTGCATTTTCTTCAAGATACTCCTCCATGCTGTCTTACCCTTTAATGTAAACACGTGGTTGTTCCTAATGGGCAGTAATATGTGAAGAATGGAAAATAAATATATGCTGTCGGTGATAATTTCGAAGGGATAAATATTTTTAAAATGATATTCAGATGACTGAACTCTCAAAGGCATCACTATCATGTTAAATGGGCATTTTGATGGTGGATTGATTGGGGTTCGAATCCTAGTTGGATATATTAATGGCAGTTCTTCCTAAATTTTTTTCCACTCTCCTTCCACTCAAATTCAGAAAGATTACTTCTAAAATGCTTCCTTTCTCATCCCAACACTATTAGATTTATAATTATCAATAGGTATGTGCATAGCCTTAACAAGTATTAGGCCTAAGTCGCGGTGGTAAAAACAATAATTTAAAAAAATCTAACTACTGCATGATAAAACCTTATATTTTCATAGAATTAGGGAATATCAAATAAAGTTTAGTTTTCAGAAATACATTCTACTACATTTAAGTAAATCAAGTAAACATTCATGATCCTTCAGACCAACGAGTCTAGTAATATTAAGAGTTTACTAAAATGTTCGAAATGGTACCTTCAAAAATAAAACCAGACTTTTTTCTGTAGGACGCTTAAACTGCCGTAAATAATTTTCTCACCATTTGTTTTAAAAATACAAAATTAAACTCTTAAAGGATCAAGTTATTTTTTTGATAAATGAACTGGTATAAAATTTGTAATCCACTTTTCATTTTTTGACGTCTCACTTAATCCTTTTCAGTCTGGGTAAATCCAAAGATGTGAGTCGGTTCTATTTTATTTCTCTGTACCAAAAAACCTTTAATTGTTTTATCCAACAACCATACATAATTTAACAAAAAAAATAATATTTATGATAGAATCACAATGTTTCACAATTCATTGTAGGTGATATCGGCATTCAATATCCCTAAAAACATTGTTAATTAATCAAATGTATTATTTGGTGACAAGATAATTTTTCAGTGATGTCTGGGCTGAGAAGAGTTTGTTTGGATTAAATCTGTGAATGATTTTCCTCATTTAGTATAACATCCATTGGTCAGGCATCAACAAAAACAATATATATATATAAAACTAATATATATATATATATATATATATACCTATGGTTAGGTGTATCAGTCTCTACCGAAGATTGGTCGAATGGGGAACTAGTGAGGCAGAATACTCGTATATCGTAGATACAATTATAACAGGTTTAACCCAATCCAGTACTTCTACACAACATGCCACGCAACTGTGTTTTTTTAATTAGGACAGCAATATCTGATTAAAATACCCTGTGCATATCACCACTTAAAAATAAAATAAAATAATGCATCACGATTTTACAAATATTGTAGTATAGTGCATAAAAGCTCGGAACATTTTTTTTCGAAAATAAGTTATCAACAAACTAACCTAAATCTAGGTAAAAAGAAGTCCATTATTTTGTTAATAACAATGAACATTATTTTTATATTATTAATTTTAATAAAAATGTTTATAAATTTTTATCTGAAAGTATCAAGTTTTCTAAAAAATCACTCATTTGTTAACATAATCATGCTATTAAATATTTTTTCTCAGATACCCATTTGGAACTAAAACTTTAAAGCAATTCTTAAACTAATATTACTTTCTAAAATTTGATAGAGGTTAAGTTACACTTAAATTAATTTATTTTAGAAAAGTCAACAGATGATATTTTTTATCATTCAAAATAGTGAATTAAGGCAAGTTTTTTAACAAACTATTTTGCGTGTTTTTTTAAACTTAATATTTTGAAATCACTAATCAGTAAACTATTATTAAATTATTATTAAAAAAACAAATACATATATAATTATTTATAATGTCACAAATGTAACAAACGTAACATATACTGTAGCTATTTTGAAATAAACCGATAGAACAACTTTTTTTAAATACTTAAACTTCCAAAAAAATCACTCATCAGTAAACTTTCCTTGGACGAATTTTTCCATAAAAACAAATTTATAGTATTACTTGTCATGTCCAACACTCCCCAGATATTCATCTTAGACAAAATCGTTAGTCATTTTTTTAAATATTTAGAATGTATGGAAATGACTCACAGTAAACTACCTTTAATTTTAGGGATTGTGTCTATATATATATATATATATATATATATATATATATAATCACGAACAACCATATATATATATATATATATATATATATATATATATGGTTGTTCGTGATTTTTACTTTCTCATGGTGACCTGGCGGTCTAGGGGCAAGCTGTCAGACTTCTATGCTGGCGGCCGGGGTTCAATCCTCGGTCCCGGCACAGATTTATCTGATTACCAAACCCTTCCTTCACCTCTGACAAGACATGTGGGGAATGCCAGGCCTCCACCGTGGTTCGGATTCCACGTTAAACTGTAGGTCCTCCATTGCATCTCACATTCACCCTACCATTACATATTAGCGTAATTGCGTATAACCCGAACGGGTAGTAAGACGCGGTGCTAATAATAATAATAATAATAATAATACTTTCTCATATCTAGATAAATTATTGTGTTTGTGATTTTTTTTTTTTTCACATTATGAAGAAACTTGACGTTTTATGCCTCCAAGCCCCAAAAAGTGTATCTTACAATTATTTTCGTTTGTTTGTCCCTGGCTACGAATCTGAAACGTTTTTATAATTTTGATTCAAATTTGATATTTATATCTTGTAGGGAAATACCTATATATACATATAAGCCTTAGGTATTTCCCTACAAGATATAAATAATTAGCTAACTACGGCACCGAGTTGATTCTTATCTTTTAGAATCTAGGGGTGTTAATCAATACTCATTTAATTTACAAGTAGTTATTTGAAATATTAAGCTACCTATACCATTAGACACGTGGGAATTAAGGTATTGGTCTCGTATTGTCTGGTATGCTGAGGAATGGGTAGGTCATAGTTCGAATTCTAGACATGTGTTCTGAGGCAATATTCTTCAGTAATATTTCGCTCTCATTTCATAAGAATTAGTGCACACTTCCTAAAAACTTTACTTTATATTTATGTATAGTTTTTGCTTCGGATGTTTCAATAAGACTGTTTATCAATAATATTTTTGAAACATTTATTCTAGCTATTGGCATAAAATATTCATTTTATCAATATAAAACAATCTAAATTAACAACACGTTATGTTAGTTCAAAAAATGTTAAAGTATTAAAGTTATTTAAACGTTTTAGGTTTTCCACTAAAAACATTTTTTTAAACTTTTGTCTGCCAAATCGAACAGTTTACTACCCGCTTTGGTGGCCGCATGGTCTGACGCGCTACTCTCGCAGTAAACTAGACTGCCGATGACTTGGAGGTCGAGGTTATAATCTTGGTCGAGTGTACTAAGCGTGGTTCTACAAAGTGGTTTTCTACCCTCTCTCCACCAGAATGCCAGTACAATTCTTCTAAATATAACCTTTCTAATCCATAAGACCACCAGCGTAATTAGTACGCGTAGTAAGATGTGGTGTTAAATAAACAATAGTGTAATCTGACTCACTTGTTGTAAATATTCTTCGTCCTTCCAGAAATATACTCAGATCCATCCTGATGGGAAAAAATGTACATTACAGAATTAAAATAATATCATTTTAAACTACTCTAGTTCTCTAAAAAACAAAATATAAATTTCCAGATCTGAATCGCTTTCGCTCTCAAGTAAGTTCATAGATCGTACTCTGGTATTGATTTGTGTTTAGGAAGTTCATACTGAACATCCTTAATAAAAATTGAAAAAAAAAAAAAGTATATTTTGTAATTTCCAGGATCTCCATAGTTTTGAGGAAGACGAGAAAAAATATTCCTTGACGAATACGAACCAAAGTGGAAATAAAAAAATAAAAATTCCAGACGCACCATATAAACCGTGACATGAAATAGTCAGTGTTATTTCCGGGGATCAATTTCTCGTGGCCTATTTACCCCTCCCCTCCCCCTTTACATTTCTCGCTTTCTCTCCCTCTCTCTTTCCCAAGGGGTGTTAGCGGCCTACCGAATATTACAGTGAAGAAGGGGGAAGTTGGAGGGGGAGGGGGTGTATGTGTGTGGGAATGTCGGCTTGATTAATGGCCGGGAACATTTGGCAACAAAAACAGTTTTCGCGAGTTGAATGGAAAAGGGGATAAGTAGAGGAGAATTTCCTTGGTAAATTTCAAACTGGAAGATGTATTATGGTATGAAGGGTTTATGGTATAGTGAGGGTTGTAATGGGATGTTTCTTGCATTCTAGACTGGCTTATCAATTAGACGCGTGTGTCAGCTTATTGCGGGGGATATTAATGTGAGAAGCGTTTTAGTAGACGTTTATTGTTTGCTACATTTAAATTTAAACACGTCATAATAAAATACAGTATATATATTTTTTTACAATATCTATAAATTTAAAATTAGCAAAGAATTTAATGTGAATTTTTTAAACATAGATTTTAATCACTATACGTCTTAATAAATTAAACCTCATTTCTTTTTCTTCCCATTTCGGTGTTCACATGGTCTAAGGCATCACTTTTGTTTTATACTGGAAGGAGAGTTTGGGGTTCACATCTTTATCGGGGGTATTGAGGGTTGTTTTTCCTAAATATTTATTATTATTACTATTAGCACCGCGTCTTACTACCCGTTCTGTTTACACGCACTTACGCTAATGTGTAATAGTAGGGTGATTGTGAGATGAAATGGGGGACCTACAGTTTAACATGGGATCCAAACTACGGTGGAGGTCTGGTATTCCACACATTCACAAGTTGTGATTAATACACATCTTGTCAGAGGTGGAGGAAGGGCTTGGTAATCAGATAAATCTGTGCTGGGACCGAGGATTGAACCCCGGACCCCAGCACAGAAGTCTAACACCTTACCCCTAGATTGCCAGGTCACCTTTTTCCTAAATAATTCACCACTCTCCCTCCACGAAAATACGGGTACACTTCCATTAAATTCAACCTTACTCATCTTTTAGCGTAGTTAGTACCCTTTCGGGTTTACGCTTATGTGCTAAGACATGGGGCTTAAAAAAATTTACTGAGTTTATATCCCGGATGGGTATTAAGATGAGTTTAAAACAATCTTCTTCTTTACTGCCCTTCCGATCTATCTTCATTTAATTATGCAAGTGAGATAGGAATGTGAAAGATAAATTTAGAGAGAGTCTACCAGCATCAGTGGAGATAAAATAGTTAAATATATTTTAGAAGGTTTAAACCTTCAGTACTCGAGATTAGACTCGAACCTTGACCTCTTCGTCATTGGACGACAAAAGCAGACGATATTAACTTATAATCCAAGTTCCCTCCGATTAGATAACATCTGATAGTAAGACCACAAAGTTAGCAGAAACGAATTTTAATATCTTATCATGAGTCAGACAAATAAACAACCAAATTCGTAAGATAATGGTGCCTTACACTGAACCAGGGTCTTCTAGGTCCATAACAGAAACTTTAAACTAGGTAGTGGAGTATTTATCAAGCTAACTTTTAGTTTTCAAAATCTAAAATCTTGACTTTTTTTTAATCATTTCTAGTCAAACTTAGCGCAGATGGGTTGACATAAATTCCGTCCTGTCATTAACAAAGCTAGTGAAAATTCTATCACTTATTAATTGGTTTTTAGAAAATTTCAATTTTAATTTAGTCTTACTTTGTTGGTCTTAAAACATTTAATAGGTAAAATAATTATTCTAAAATTGGTTAAACTTGTTTACCAAGATGACAATGTGATTTTTCCTACATACACTTGGGTTGAATTTTCATCGTTCATAAACCCCAACCCTATATTTTACACATCAATGTGGAAGTGTTGAAATACTTACAGTGGGAAACGTACATTCATCTACAAAGCCAACCACCAAAGAATTTGAAGGCAACAGGGGTTAAATTAAAAATAAATTCTTGGCTGATGAAAGGCCCGAATATAAGTGGAAAAAAATTTCAATATTGGATTTTGTCAAGGAGATGTACATTCTTACTTGTTTAATTTTCTCATTGAGTAAAACTGCATTTTATTAATTTATATAGTGAAAAGTCAATAGGGGACAGTACATTTTGACAAGAAAAAGTATCGTTTCTGCATCACACGTTATTTAAATTATTATATTTTGAAGGTTTGACCTATATATGGTACATGATTCATAAAATATGGTCATGTTGAAATAAATGTTTGAAATGTAATGTGATTGTTTTATTTATTATAATTCACCTACTATAATTTATTATAATTATTCTTTATCTTACGGAAAATACTGGAGGGAAACAATTTATATAGCACCAATAATAATTATAATGATGTGACGGAATTTACATCAAAACTCTCAAACGACACCGAACTTACTGGCCCAGATAAATAAAAATACACTTTTTTTTTTTTTTTTTTT
>CABEEJ010001106.1:26436-57575 GCA_901482245.1 Timema douglasi | reverse complement strand
TTTTTTTTTCTTACCCATTCTCTCTGTGGTCACATGCCAACATTCGGTGGTCGAGAGTAAAAAGAAAAAAAGAAAAATAATAAAAACCTTTACTCCTAGTATTCAGAATTTGTGGAACGCTTTGGTGCCAACTTGGGTGTTCAACGTATCTTGGCGGCCTCGTGTTAATATTGTGCTATTTCAAATAAAATATATGTATACATAAAGTATTTGAACTAAACTGTTAATTTGTACTCAAGGCTAACGCGCAAGCTTAAAAACGGTAATGTCATATGCCGAATTAAAAAGCTAAGCTATTACATTTGTAGTTACGGTTTTAGCCGCATCTAAATATTGTAATCTTTAAATTGAAAAATGACACCTGGACACGAGAAATTAACCCGGGACCTTTGAATTAGTATGTCAATGCTCTCTCCATTGAGCTATCCAAAAATCGTCCCTTGCCCTAAAATATGAGTCAAGAATGACCCTGGGCACGGGATGATTCCTGAATATCTCAGTGGTTAGAGCATTGGAGCACTAAGCCAAATGTCCCTGGTTCGATTCCCGTATCCAGGTGTCATTTTCCAACTTAAATAATATATGGGTCTAAATTAAATATTCTCTATTTTTACGTATATGTTCAATATGTTTAAAACTAAGTTTGATAAATGGCGATGCTAGCCGTAAGTTTAAGACTCACAGCCATATAATATCTAAGAATGCGCGTAGCTCGAATCCATGTGAGAGTAGAACTAACTATATATGTTAATGAGTATTATATTGTATATGGATGATATTAGCCCCTTATTGGGGATTTCACCTACACAGGTGAGCTCCTATTTAAAATTAAACCTTAACTACTAATACGATAAGTCATGTTAACTGGTTAGAATAGATAACTCCATTTTAATCCATTCAAGATCCACTGTCATAATTTGGAAACTTGTATTGTAACGTTTTTTATGTTAAGAATTGTATAAAAAATATAAATGTTTTAAATATGGTTGAAAAATGTATGTAATATATATTTTAACACATTGGATGTAACCTATTCCAAATTCTGTGTTATAAACTCCATATAAGTGTGTATGGTCAACTTTGTAATGCTGTATCTAAAAAAAATCTTAAATGGCGGGAGATATTTTCTTGTTTGTATAAAATACGAAAAAGTTTACGGAATTAGCGTATAAACCGAACGGGTAGTAAGACGTGGTGATAAGTATTATTACTAGGCCTATTTACGGAATTAAATTTCTAAATACTCCTAAAACAATATGTAATTTTGTTTGTGATATCAAAGGGTTCATGGAAAAGAGTATTGTAATAGAAACCGTTAGATCATATTTCAAGAAAATCGTTTTATTTTTTTTTATCTTGAAGCCTAAAGTTGACCTAAATATCAAGTTTAAATCTGATCAGTAAAATTATCATGACACAGACGGATACCTTTGCGAAAAACATTCCTTTTTTAGTTCAAAAGATTAATGAAACTTTGACCTCCCTTCAAATATCATTTTTATTGGATTTTTTTTAACAATAACAAAACAGGCTCTCTTCTACTTTTTTCTTCATTCTTTACTTAAAAACAATTCAGTGGAGATCGGGGGAATGGATAGTTATTAAAATTATTATTGATCTATTACTCTTTTCATCAGCATGTCTTACGACCTGTTCAGATTATACGCCTATTTGATTATTACTGCAATGTGGAGAAAGGATGACCTGTTCGGGATTTGAATTCATATGTACCTATTCTCAGTAAATCAGACTAACATGATACTGACGCTTTTGACCATTCGGTAAATGTATATAATTTTTGTTGTTTCAATTTTGGTTCCATATGGTACGGTACGGTACGGTACGGTACGGTAAATACGGTATAATTGTTTCTCTCGTCTTGTTCCCAGTATTTTCTAAATAAAGTTTGATTCACACATTCACCGAAAATAAAAAGCAGAACCTGACCGGTAATTCACACATTCTAGGTTGACCCAAAATCATTTGCAACGCTAACTTAAAACAGGTGATTATCAACTTATTTTATTTTATAGTGGATAATTTAAATAATTCTCCAGATAGATGTTTTAAAATTATAACGCTGTGTCGTGCCACAATTCAATACATCAATAAACACGCTTTACATTAACGAGCTATTTCTAATCTCCTTGCAAAGGCAAACGAAGATGTCTGCATGCTTCTGGTTGTAGAGAGCATGCGTTGGGTCAAATGCGCATGCGCACTGATTTGAGATGGTTGGTTCTGAGATTTGATTGGTTGCCGAACATCTTGGGCGTAGCGGACGAAGTTGTGATGTTATTTGCCACCCTACATTGTATTTCCCTATGTTTTTTACTTTTTGTGAACAATTTTCAATTTATTTTCGCGTGAAATCTTCTAAGTTCGCCAGCTGGTTGACGACCTGACTAATGATACTATTTACATCTATTAAATAAAATAAAAGGACAGAAGGAACAACGTAAAACATTGTTTTAAATAATTTAAATAAGGAATTTTGATTTAAGGAAGAACACTTACCTTTTATTAAACATATTAATTATCCTTTTACGAAGTGTGTTTGACTCTTGTATTCATTTTCAAAGCCGACCATGTTTGTTTTAACGCATGCGCAGTTCTATCAAACAAGTGAGGAGCGAGCCTCGTGGTTGTAGAAGAAGAAAGGAAGAAAAAACAAGCGGGCGGTTCAATTTTTGACAGAAGGAAATAGACATTTAATTCTTTATAAAACATTATTGACATTCAATTGGTTATATTTCAATATTTATATTAAACCTGCATTTCATTTTATTTTATCCCTAGTCCATAGCCAACAATTTATTTTCGTTTTTTAAAATATATATTAGCTTTGTCTTTGGACTTGGAAGTAGGAATAGAACATTTTTAAATTTGAAAGATTGGAAGGTTTTTGAATAGTAGAGAGGTCTTCTTCCTGGTTGTTGGTCCAACATGGAGCCAAATTTGTGGAGCTCCCAATTCAAATTATTTTATTGTGAGTCAAAGGTTGTGGATTAAAGTAAAAGTAGCGAAAATGGGAAGCTAATTGTGTGTGCAAGAACTATACTATTTATGTTCGTTTAAATTCTGGAAGAATTTGAAGTGAAACAAATTTATGAAGATGGTGTTTCAATATGGACTAATTACTCATGGGTGAGGTCAATGTATATTTTTCCTTTTCTCTTCTTTTGGTTTCAACAATACGGTTCTATACTTTGTTAAATTAGAATTATAATTAACCGGAATTCCATAGGTAGGATTTGGATGTGGTAAAAGGGAAACAACAATAAATCCACAAAAGTGCCAACAATTGTTATTTTATACATTTATTTTTATTTGTAGCCTAAATTACATTTTACTTCAACAATCCATTTTTATCTAAATTGTTCATGTTTTTTTTTTAGTTTTAAGTTTACCCAGTGGTCTCGAGTTTGAGAGTCATAGTGCCACTGACTGAATTAGCCGAGGTACATTGTTTTTCTTTCTTTTAATTATTATTTTTCCCCTAGATACTAGGGGTGGCGCCCAACAAAAACACAATTATATAGATAAAGATAAATAATAATACACACATTTATCTATCACACTGAAGTAGGTTATATATATATATTTTTTATAAACTATTCATTACAAAGTAGAGATGAGTCGAACTTTAGCAGAACAGCTCGCGCCGATGAAGAGGAAATCTTTTTATTGACTTAGAGCTGGTCACGTGACCACGCTTCTGTTCTGTGATAGTTTTTTTTAAATTATTTTTTTGCGGACGTGTGAATATACAACAGTACCACTATTGGAACCCACTTCATTGGCCAAATGGTCTAAGCAAAGCATCACTTTCGTTATAGGCTGATCTGCTGATGAGGCGGAGATCGGGGATCAAATCATGGTTGGGTCTGCTATGGGTGATTTTTCCTAAAATGGTTTCCCACTCTCGTTCCACTTAAATGCTAGTAGATTACCTCTAAAACTCTTCTTTTCTCATCCCTTACCCCTGTAGAGTAATTATTATAGTTCATATAGCCAGAACCGGTAGGAAGACGCGGTAATAAAACGTAAAAATAAAATCCTTCTGAAAACTACACAATGATGGGATGACTGGTTTGAGCTGTATTACCTACATAGGTAAGCTATGCGCTATACGTGGGGTGAGATGGGTTCTAGAAAAGTTAAATATTTAGAGTAACAGAATAAGAGAGATATAATGGTTTGAAAAAATATTGTTTTAAAATTTACAAAGCGTTTACAACAAATACTCTCTTTAGCTTTTGTCTAGTTGGGTTTTCGTGTTTTGTTTTTTTAATTTTTTTTCACGCATCTTTAAAAAAAAACATACGATATGAAATAAAGGAGAATAATTTAAAGCGTTCATTGAAGAACTTTGCTAACATATTTCCAACTTTTAAACAAGTAAAGTATACACACTTGTCTCTTTTATCCAATATATTTGTATTTCTCACGATGTTATCAGTTCGCTAAACACTAATTTCACTCTATTTTCTTTTAGCATTCTCTTTGATACATTGAAGCGTTTTATATTCGTGTCTTCATAAAAAAAAACAATGTCGTCTGCTTATTTAGTATTGTTAAATTTAAAGTTAAGAAGCTCTTAACGAGTTACTTGCAAACAAAAGATAATTTGAAAAGTTAAATATTTAGAGTAACAGTAATACTTTAAGAAAATATTATAAACTCTACAAAGCGTATTTAAAGAATATTCTTGTTTTTTTGATCAAAGTAATATTATGTTTACTTACGTAATTAACGCTTTACTTCATTATAATAATTTTAAATTTTGATTTGATTTAGTAATCTGTATTGAAACAAGACGATTTAATTTGAGAGAAAAAGATTTCTGAGCTCTTATCCTTCATTGAATCCTTCTCAAACCTAGAATAGTATTTTAAATACAAAAGGTATTATTGACTTTTTTTTTGTTTAAATAGTATATTGCTATTGCTCTAAATTCTACAAATTCCAACATTGTTTTTTTCGAAAGCTAATAATATTTACAGTGTTATGATTTTACTTTTTAGAAAATAAGTTGTTAAAATTTAATTATATTAATTAATTATTATATAAGTTAATTACTCGAATATTGCTATTAATTAAAAATGAAAAATATGACAAATTAACTTAGCTTAACTATAAATAATATATTATTCTTTGAATTGAAAAATTACACCTTGATACCGGAATCTAACCCGGGATCTTTAACTTGGCACGCCAATGCTCTTACTATTCATATAAATCTCTTGGGTTCAATTCTCTTATACATATCTATTTTTATATTTAAATAACTTTCTATTTAAATGCGGCTAAAACCGAACTAAACAAATATCTCAGCTAGGTTATTATTTAATACAGTATAAATAATATTTCAAACCTTAAAATAATTTCCATCACAAAAATATAGTTAGGACACAGGCCTACTGATGAATATATCATGTTATACTAACCGTGCTTGACCTGTTTTGGTTGTAATTTTTTGTCAAAAATTCTTCACTAGTATAGTATTTAAGAGAAGTTCTGATTAATTAATAATATTTCTTATACATATTTTTTTAAGTTAGCTACAAAATGTTGTAGAAGATTAAGATTTTCTCTTTATTTGAATACAAAATAAGAGTTCAAAAACATTCACCCGCTAATTGATTGTAATCTTATCATGACTTCGACTGAATTGTAAATCTAATCTATTTGATTCTTTCTACATAAAACGACGGTGCAATCATGTATTCCCCTCTTCGTTCCTTATTCTACAGCCTCAACATTTTCTGCGTGTATGGCAAATTTATTTCCAATAGTCAGGGATTAGCTGTCTCATTAAGATTCCTTTAATGTGGCTAAATGATTCCTACAAAGGATCCAAAACTTGTTCGATATTCTCACCAAATTGAAACTCCCGGCTTGAAAGTGAAATCGTAAAAAGGTGGAAAGAGACTGTGAAATAAAGTTTCCAGATGTGGCTTGAAATAGGGAGGTTGGGGTTTTAAGATTGTGGTAGAGGGGGAGGGGGGGGGGGTTGGCTGCTAAATTCTATGTTTCAACTGCGCCTCATGGTTTCTTTTGTTTTTTAGAGTCTATGGATTACATTTCAGGAAGGAGTTCATAAAATAGTTAGAACTAAAATAAAGGAAATACTGGAAAAAGGTTTTTTATTTTTATTTTTATTTGGCGATGTGTGATCTCCAATAATGATGGTGGTAAAATTATCAGAAATATTTTTTGTTAGAATAATTTTTGTTACATTTAAATCTTATATCAGATTTATAATAGTATAACAGGACGTTAATAAGTGTTTTAAGAATACTTTAGACTTTCAAGCAAATTATGATTCCACGGAAAGATCTCATTTCAATTACACTACTTATTCTACTACTAGTATTACTACGATTGTAGATCTCTATGAAACTAGCCCGCAGGCGATCTATACCGACCAAGCAGCCTCCGTCGTTAGCGATGACAGTCCCTACAGTCGCGGAAAGAGGGTGTCATGTTGTCAGCACAATTAACCCTATGGTGTAATCTCATCTTCCTAAACCGGAATTGCTAATTATTTATTCAATTAGCTCCTCATTTGTCATAACGAGGGTGAGTTTGACCCTGTAAAATAATAATAATAATAATGCTAATGATAATTCTGACTGGTTCACAAAATATTAATATGGCTTCCAGGTAAAGTTATTGATGTTAATCTAAATGTCTTGTCTATCTACTATATAATCTAATAGAATATCATCCAATGGAGGTCAGAATTTATATTATTATATTAACTATGTAAAATTATATAAAAAAAAGTTTCACTTCATTAAGTCTACGTAGAAATGAACTTAAGTATATAATGGGCCCGAAGTTAGATTTTTTTTCTAACAAATAAACTCTACTGTTATATTTTATTAGCACTGCATCTTACTACACGTTTGGGTTATACACTTATCTAATAATTACGATAATGGTTTTTATGGATTAGGAAGGATAAGGTTAGAATAAATATACCCACGTTTTCGTGGAGGGAAAGTGGATTTTTTTTAAACCACCCTCGGTACCCCCGACTGAAATTTGAACCTCGATCTCCCCGTCATCGGCAGTCTAATCTACTGCGATAGTAGCGCGTTAGACCACGCGGCCACCGAATCGGGTTGGATTAATATTGTTTGACATAACCTTCTTTAGAATGTCAGTCAGTTTGAATATTCAGATAGACTTGGAACTAAAGGACAAAATATTTAAAATACACTTTCTAGACAAGTTTATCATTTAAATTAGAAAATATTAAAAGTAGATTCTGATCTAACTTTAGATTATAAACCTGTATTTTTTTAAAGATTATTTGTATAAAAAGTATTTAAAATAAATGTCATTAAGTGCATGGCATACGATACAATGCAAGGTGTTTAATTATTAATAACTAGTTTTAAAATATATATTTTCACTCTTCAACCGTAACAAAGGGGGTGGAAAAAAAACCCATACTTAACCATTTCACCTTCCCAATTTATTTTTAATCAAATCTGCTTGATTAATTAACAATAGGTTATAATTACACCGAAAGTTCGTTTCACGAGGTGTGTAAAGTGACGTTTCTATTCATTAATAGTTATCCATGTTGATTGAATGAAAATTGACTGCGGGAGGGGGAGGGGGGAGGGTAGAGTGTGAAGAATGTTGTGAAGAGAGCTTTTGTGGGAAAAGAGGGAGCTACTAACGACGTGAATTATTGAAATACAGTTGTTGTAGTAGTGCGTTGTGTGTTCCACCGGATTAATAGCGAGAGGTCACTGCTTCGCTGGAAACCAGGGATGACAATAGGAGGAGAAAGGGAGTGGTAGGGGGAGGGTGGGGATACCATCCCCCACAGGACACCTCTCCGTATCATACAGCCACCCCTTCCCCCACCCTTCCAACCCGTCTGACCGTTCAGCCGTAGTCTGCGATGTTGACTTTTTCGTGAAATTCAATGTAGACCATCAATACGCTACCTTGTCACATTTTTGTGTAAGAAGTGTCTAAGTTGAATTTTGTATCACTATGTGTCTAGCACAGTGTTCGCCAAACTCAGGGCCCATGGGCCGCATCCGGCCCGGGAGTCATATCTGACCAGCTCGCTTGTCTGCAATAATTGTATATTACTATCAAGCCTGTAGACATAATTGTTCAATTTTAGTGTATGTATAATTTTGAATAACAAAAAACACTTCTAGCACGGATTTCAAAGTGTTCTATTTTTTCCAACACTTTAAATAGGTTCTTGATTCTGTGAATTTTTATTAACATCGCAATGTATGGAGCGGAGAGTTAGACACTTGGAAAGATGAAAAAGAAATACTTGGAGAGCTTTGAAATGTGGTGCTGGAGAAGACTTGAGAAGATCAGGTGGATTGACACGTTGATAAATGAAGAAGTCCTAAGAATATTTGGTGAGAGCCATTTTGGACGTGATTCTTAGGTGCAAAGCAAACTGGATCGGACAAATCCTTAGGAAGATTATTAGCACCTTTTCTTAATACCCGTTCGGGTTATACGCACCCTTAGGAAGAACTGTCTTCTACATGATGTCATAGAAGGGAAGGTGGAGGGAAAGAGGAGCTTAGGAAGAAGGAGGACTCAAATAGTAGATTAATTGAAGTAGAGAAGAAATTTCTGGAAGCCTAGGGAGGACGCAGAGGTCAGGTCACATTGTGGGTTTAAGTTCACTGACAGAGGGAATGTTCCTGTTGTAAGATAGAACACCTAATAATAAATTTAATAAAAAATACCACTTGGATTATTTTTCTTACCTTAAAAAATTTGTGAGAGCGAGTTTGTAAATATGTTAAATATAAATTAATTACTTTAATTACATAGTTTCATAGAGAAACATTGATGGGTAATGGGCATGCTGATTAAATGTCATATTATTATGGTCTAGTTTGTTGGTGTTGAGAAGGTCAGAGCTTTTATTCCAACTGGGTGTAAATCGAATGTTATAACTTATATCAAACCCTGTAGAAACATCTAACATTATCTTAAAATGTTCGTCTGCAGCCCTATCAATCCATGACTTAACGCGATAGAAGAAGGCTAGATATGGGTTTCTAACCTTTTGCTCTAATATCAGAAGCACACATTTTTTTGTGAAGCGTCTGTTAGATTTTTAAAATACTTGAAACTCAACATTTTAAACTTTTAAACTGGTCAATAACCTGCTTATAATTTTTACTTTCATTTTGTTGAAAATGATATTTAAAATTTAAAAAACTGTTTGTTGAATAATGTGGGATTTCCAAACGTCTGCAAAATATTTCAGTGCTCGCCCATTTAGCTCCATTAAGATAATTAACATTAGCTATTATAAAAACCTGTGGGCGACAGACGAACTAAACTTGATTAGTTAGGTTTTTTTATCTATTTTTTAGCACCACGTCTTTCTACTTGTTTAGGTAATAAGCATATGTGCTAATTACGCTGATAAGTTAGGGATGAGTAAAGTTAAATTTAGAGGAAATGTACCCACATTTGCATGGAGGGAGAGTAGAGAACCATTCAGGATAAACCACCCTCAGTACACCCAACCACGATTCGAAATCCAATCTCCCATTCATCGGCATTCTAGTCTAACACGAAAATGACGCCTTAGACCATACGGCCACTAAAGCAGGTAATAATTAGGATAAAGCTTATCTTCTTAGTAAAACCTGAAAAACACTAACCCGACCTCACTCTAGGAAATATTTTTTTTAAATAAACGGGAGTGTAAGCTAAGGGTTTTTCTAAGCCATTCGAATTAGGAATACGAAATTATAATAGGATTTGTTTAAAAAAGTGGGGAAAGGAGTGATTTTATATTGTTGAATTGAGTTGTTTCTCTTACTGTACAAAGTGCGAAACTTTTTCCAAATTTTGTAGTGAAAAAGTTTTTTTTTTAAAATTCATTAACGGCCATAAAAAATGTCAATCTGGCCAAAAAAAAATCTTAAGTTCAGCCTTGTTAGGCTCTGACTTGTAGTCTACGATAAAGGTCTCTAAAGTTTCAAATTTCTAGGTCATCTAGGGTCTTTTAGAGGTTGCATGTTAACGAGCTATATTATAGATTTTAATTTTTTCGTTTGGTAGGGACACTCGTTTTAGAATATCATTAGTACGATTAAATTATAATATCTGTTACCAACAGTTAAAACCAACTTAGAAGAAAACATGACAGTAAGAATATATTTTAAGATATTATAAAAACAAGCCGTTTTCTTAATAAAGATTGAGGAGTATTTATTCCCTGTCCACAGCGTCTAGGGTAAAGTATTTTAATCTGGGAATTAGAGGAACCAAGCATATTTTTTTAACGTTCAACACTGTCCTCATTTAAATATATTATTATTAGTGGTAGAATATTGTTTTATAGATATTGATATTTTCAAATATTTGAGGTGTTTAATAAGCACTTTTTGAACTGACTGATCATATCAGCACACGACTTATAAATTAACTTAAAACTAGAACAGACACAACATTCATCTCCGACATTTGATTCATCACTGTTAAAGAGTAAACCATCACATCACTTATGACCCTTTTTTTAGCCATGAAAGGAATCGATCCCGGGACCCTTAGCTCGGTAGACAGACACGCTACCGAATTAAAGAAGGTGGTGGGTGCTAGTGATAGTATCTATGAAAAATGACGGTTGGTCAAGTGACTTAATGTCTTAACTCTTTTTTGTCCCATGATAAAACATTCCACAAATTATGCGAACATATTTAAGTTCACGTGGAGTATTTTTCAAAATGTTTAAAAATCAGGGTTTAGTTAAATTAAAGGTAAAATAAAATTTATTTTAAGACCTTTATATTAAAAACTGTTCAAAATTAGTGATTTTCTTTATAATTTGAGACTCTATAAAAAAAGCTACCAAATATTTTCCCTCAGATTCATATATTATTTTTAAATTGAGTAATCAATTATTTTGTAATTACTTGTCAGTGGAAAATTGCATATTTTTATTTTTTTAAATCGGGAGGTTGTAACTTTAAAGCTACAACATCTAAAATTTTAAAATTAGGATTTTTTATATGTCTGGGTATATCAGATTTGTATAAAAAAAAAGTAGGTATTGGTAAGAATAAAAGGTGTTTAAATATTGAAATAAGACCCAGGATCTTTTGCTTATTATGTAATTGCTCTACCATAGACCTATCCTGCAGTCGACTCGTTCCAAGGGTCATGCTTCACTCTTGTTTTAAGGCAGAGTCTGTGATAGACACGTGGAAATCGTCGATTACAATTGAGCGACCAATTAAAATCGTGGGCTCAAGATAACTCGGCCACCTTCACCTTTGGGTGAGGGAAGGGGGGATTTTTTGCTGCCAATAAATAGTACAATGACAACTGTACAAATCCGCATATTATAATGAATTAAATAGGCCTATACAATATTTTATTGTTGTTAAGTACGGATTTCACTACCATATTAAGTTGTAAAGTGACGCTTGGATTGCTCAGTGGTCAGAACATTAACGTACTAAGCTAAAAGATATTGGGTTCATTTCCCATGTTTAGGTGTCAATATTTAATTTAGAGAACGTATATTCCTATATGTGGGCCTATACAACTGTTTTAGAAACGTTTTTTAACCACCAAACACGTTCATTCCTATAATAATTGGAATGTACCAACAATAAACCCGAAAGGAAGTAAACCGTGACTTCCCTAGTCAGTAGTAATATTAATATTGTGCCTCTGGGCTACAACAATCACAGCCCAGTTGTGGACATATTATTATTATTATTAGCATCGCGTCTTACTACCCGTTCGGGTTATACGCACTTACGCTAATGTGTAATGGTAGGGTGATTGTGAGATGATATGGAGGACCTACAGTTTAACGTGGAATCCGAACCACGGTGGAGGCCTGGTATTCCCCACATTCACAAGATGTCTTGTCAGAGGTGAAGGAAGGGTTTGGTAATCAGATAAATATGTGCCGGGACTGAGGATTGAACCCCGGCTGCCAGCACATGTGGAAATGTTAGCCAGTACTAATTTATCATTGCCATGGGGACGCCCGAATATACTAATCATGCGTCCTTTCCTTGTCCTGATGGGGTGAGATGATGATGATGATGATGATAGTGAGTATGAGGGTGTGGAACGAGTGGAATCACTTAAACCTAACTTAATACTATCTAACTAAACCTTGGTTATCGTTGGTGTAATTCCCTTTTTCGGGGGGGAATAAACCCCAAGGTGGGTAGTCATGAATCTAATCTGGGACCCCTAGACTCGTAGATGCCTTGACCACTACACCACAGATGGTTTGTTCAGGAGCCATAACAACACATCTAATTATATTGGTATGTTTGTTTGCAGATGGTCTGGTGGTAGGGGCGCTCCAGAGGTTCGACAAACAACCCCAGTACACAGAGGTCAACCCTAATGATGACGCTATCCTCGCCTGTAAAGTGTTCAACAAAAAGGGAAGTTGCTCTTGGCAAAAAGACAATAAGGTGAGGAGGATTATTTTTTTCACTCACAAGTTTTAATGTTCAGGAACTTACATAAAATAATTTTAGGACATACAGTTAAGAGAGTAAATTTATGTAAACATATCAACGTTTGTCTAGAATAACAGATTTTCAAACTTTTTACAGTGTTGCTAACCCCCTATTTGTAAACATCTATCTATCTATCCATCTATCTTAAGTGCCTTAAGAGTTGTTTTTTTAGTTAATTAAAATTGTTACGTGTCATCTGTGGGTGGCCGAATAAATTTACTCTTACCGAGTGAGCCACCGCTGGTAATTCAATAACCCAACCCGGGATAGCCCCACTAGAGCTTAGGAAAAACTTAAGTTAAATATATTTTGGTAAATTATTATTAGATTAAGATCCCCACGTTCTTGAAACTATTACATATTATATCTTGTATTTTCATCTCATGTTAAGTGTCTAGTTTGGATTGTCAGGATTTATACCTACCTGTTCTTTTTTATGTTTTCTTTATTCACTTTAAAGGATAGTGAAAGGTGCTCCTAGGATAAATTGTTTTTTTTTTACTGATATACTATCATGATAATGAGGAGCACTTCTTGTATAATTTTTTTTGAAAATATCAAACCTTCAGTCTCAGAAATATAGATCGGAACTATTTTCTTTTTATCCCTTTCATTACGCTGAGGTAACGCAGTTTGCCGGCTGCCTCAGTTACCCACTCTTCAAGGCAGCGCCCTTGGACGGACGCGTTACCTTCCCAACCATCATGTAGCCCCCGGACGACTGAACTATCAAAATTCCCGACTCCCCCCCTCCCGGCCCCTAACCATGTAAAAATATAACAAAATCTTTCTAATTTGTTTAAAAAAACATGTAGACCTATTTAACCTGGAAATAAAGGTACTATTTTGAATAAAACAGGTTCTTAAACATAATAAAATATATATTTTTACAAATTAGACTTAAAAATTAATATATCCTTTTGACTAAGTAATAACTTTTACAAACATTATATTTCACTAAGGAAAAATTTATTTTCATCTTGGGTATTCAAAGTAAAAAAATTAATGAGAATAAAATTATTAAAAGAAACTCCATAGTTTCAGCCAGTTAGTGAGCTATACAGACCAATGTTGAAAAATAGTTCTAGCATTTACGGATGGGGGGGCTTTATGTGGTCAGCACAAGCCCTCCTGCCATTAATCTCAATTTTAGAGTGCAGAGTCATTACTTATAGATTCAAGTAGCTCCTTATTTGTCATCACGAGGCTAAGTTGACCCTGTTCCAGTCCCATTGCTTTACAAAAACACCTGGAAGAGGCTGGAATCAAACCTGGGACCACTGGATCTGTAGCCAAGAAATATTACTGCTAGACCACAGAGGTGGTCATACATTTTTTTTTAAAATTTGAATGAAAATAATATCATTATTTCAAAGAACAGGTTTGTACATTAAATTCAAATAAGGTTAGCATGGAGAAATAATAAAAAGGTGAACATTAATCAACTATTCCTACGCACCTCATAATAAATACAGCCCAGGAATATGCTTACCAAGATAATTTGTAAATATCTTATCTAGACGAACGTGGAGTCACCTTTTAGTGGAAAATTAATATCCATTAATTGCAAATCTTACTATGTTTGAAACCCGAACTTCCGTGTCTGAACAATAATGACATGTAAACACATCATCCGAGGGAAGAGACAAAAATACATTGTTGAAAGTATCTCACTACCACTCGCATTCAAAGAGGTAAATAATGATTTTAAAGGAGGGAGGACAAAGGGAGTAAGTAGATCAGGTGAGTAGATAGGGACCACACGTCGGCATTCCGTTTAGGGGTCTGTCCATAAATTACGTCATACTTTATTTCCATCATCCCCCTTGTTACAATTTTGAAAACCCCATTTTAATATTATGTCACAATATGCAGGATTCCCGCCCTTTCCCTGTTATTTAAATAGTATTTTCAATTGTAGGACCTAAATAATCCTTTTATTGAAACGTGTTCGTACGTTTATGCCAATGTCAATAATTAAAGTCAAGGAGTCGATCGCTGTTTGTTTATACGTGTGGGCGCTGTTGGGTTTATTAACAGAAAACACTGCCCGATACGCTTAATTGTAATTTGACGTCACGCATTATCTGACTTCCCCTACCCCCTCGTCATGCTTGGTTACACCGAGCACTACAACGCCCACCCCTACCGCGTATGTAGATTAAGAACAGTCCCTAAAGTTTAGGCATAATATCTGTTTGACTAAACTAACATAATATTTATTACATAACAAAATCGGAATATATATATATATATATATATATATATATCGGTCAATATCTAATTTCTGTTGTGACCCTTACATTCAGTTGGTATAGGTTTTTTTTGGTAACTTCACAGATTATAATTAATTTATATATAGCACATGTATATTTTGTTTAGCAACACACCATACTAGCCGTTAGGGTTGTACCCCTATGTACTAGTTACACTAACGGGTTAGGGATTAGGAAGTCTTAATTGAGATAAAATGTGCCCGCATTAGCGTGGAAGAAGAGTGAAAAACCATTTAGGAAAAACCACCCTCAAAGCACCTGACCGGGATCGAACCCCGATCTCCCCGTTTTCACCAGTTTAGTCTAACACGAAAGTAGCATCTTAGACCATGAGGCCACCGAGGCGGGTGATAATTTATTAACTGTACTTATCGCTAAGCTATAAGGTTCATCGACCACAGTTTAAAGGAAACTCGTTTCGATTCCCGGTGTTGCTAAAGACAATATTTATGATTTTTGTACAAGTTTTCCTTATATAAATATAGGAGTTATATTGACGTTAGGACCGAATTGGTGATATTTGTAGTGCTGTCATTGATTAAAATTTTTTTTAAGTTGTGTTATTGTATTATCGTGTTTATAAAATTAATTTCTTAGATTACACAGCTATAAATGATTTAGTTTTGATTTTATGATTGTCATTATTACTATTTAAGGATTACATTTATTTAAATATCTTATTCTAGAACTAGAATTTATAATGCTGCTATCAATAAAGCAAAAACGCGTTAAATTTAAAAATAATAAAATAGTTATAAAAGTTATAATTGATCTTTTTTCATACATTATAATCAGATAGGTGACCTGGTGGTCTAGGTGTAAGGTGTCGGACTTCTGTGCTGGTAGTCCGGGGTTCAATCCTCGGTCCCGGCACAGATTTATCTGATTACCAAACCCTTCCTTCTCCTCTGACAAAGACATCTTGTGAATGTGGGGAATGCCAGGCCTCCACCGTGGTTCGGAATCCCACGTTAAACTGCAGGTCCTCCATTTCATCTCACGATCACCCTACCATTACATATTCGCGTAAGTGCGCGTAACCCGAACGGGTAGTAAGACGCGGTGCTAATAATACTAATATTAATGATAGTAATAATAATCTAATGAGATGAACTCTTTATCCACCTTAGGTCTCCTCATTAAAATATTCGATTAAACTGCACCATGTGCTGTTTCAATTATCAGCGGAAGTATATCTACGGAATATAAAAAGAGATTTACCCCCCCCCTGTGTTCTCTAGTTGCGCGTCCTCTGAAATCGTGGAGCTCTTGAGAAATTGGAGTGCGGTTTCCTTGGGTGGCTTTTGAGTAGTCTCTCCGGTTAGACTGGTTGCCTAGCAACTGCATGAGGAGCTTGTCGAACGCGCCATATATACACGCGAACGTATCTCGCTATTGAACAACACGCCGAGATATAGAGACGGTTGACGAGGTAGCTTCACGCAACTTTTTGAAATAAGGTCAACGAATTATCTTGTGTCTTTTTCGACTAAGCTTTTTCTTTTTGGCACCACGTACGACTAGTTAATATTATTAGCACCACGTCTTACTACTCGTTTAGGCTATACGCACTTACTCTAATGTGTAATGGTAGGGTGATTGTGAGATGAAATGAAGGACCTACAGTTTAACGTGGGTTCCGAACCACGGTGGAGGTCTGGCATTCCTCACATTCACAAATTGTGATTAATAAACGTCTTGTTAGAGGTGAATGAAGGGTTTGGTAATCAGATAAATCTGTGCCGGGACCGAGGATTGAACCCCCGACCTCCAGCACAGAAGTTTGACAGCTTACCCCCTAGACTGGCAGGTCACCCGTCTTACTAACCGTTCAGGTAGTACGCTTATGTACTAATTACACTAATTATTTTATGGATCAGGAAGGGTATATTTCGAAGAGTTATACCCGCATTTGCATGGAAAACTATTTTTTAGAAAAACCACCCTAAGTATACCCGACCGTATATTCTAACCTTGATCTCCTCACCATTGTCAGTCTAGTCTACTGCGAGAGTAGCGCGTTAGACCACAAGGCCACCAAAGTGGACATTGACATTAATTATTTGCTTCAGTGGCTGAATGGTCTTAGACTTCACTTTAGCAATAAACTAGACTACTGATGACAGGGAACTTGGGATTCGAATCCTGGTCGGATATCCTGAGGGCGGTTTTTATTAAATAGTTTTTCACTCTCCCTTACAAGCAAATGCTAGTACATTTCTTTTAAATTTAATTTAACTCATTCTTCACACATTTGTATAGTTAGTACTTACGCGTCCAAACCATTCGGGCAGTAAGACGTCCCGAGGAAAAAAAATCGGTATTTAGAGAAAATAGAGATAACGTGGGAAGAGCGGGTGACTAATAAGTAAAACCTAGGAAGATTCTGTTATAAGAGAAACATTCTGAATCATCAGTGGTCGCATGGTCTAAGGTGCTACTCTCGCAATATACCAGAATGCCGGTGACCAGGGGAGCGAGGTTTGCATCTAGGTCGGGTGTACTAAGATTGATTTACAAAATAGTTTTCCACTTTCCATTCACACAAATGGGGGTACACTTCCTCAAAACGTAGACTTCGTAATCTTAGAACCACTAGCTTAATTGTTACATAAACATGTAACTCGTGAGGAAAGAAAAAGCAGTGCTTTAATATAAAAATAGGTCAACTTGTAGGGTTACATGCTATGAGAAGAAATGGCTTAAGGATTGATGTCATAGAAGTTAAAAAAGAAGTTAGAAGAAGACCAGGATGACCACGAATGCCAACAATGGATGATCTCAAACAAAGAACAAATATAAACTTTCAGTGTCTATAAAAAGTAAACTACCGATAGAACATTCTTGAGAACGCAATATATACAAAACAATGGACCTGTTGAAAGACAGCCCACCAAATAATAATAATAATAATAATAATATAAAATAAATATTAAACAAATCTAGATATGAGTATGGAGAAAACAGGAATAGAGGGTGACATTTTCAACACCTTTGCTCAGTAGGTAGCGTTTCTCTCTACTAAGCTTAAGGTCCCGGGATAGACTCCCGGAATGGACGAAAAATGGATCAATGGTGATATGTGGGTTTACACTTTCATAGTGATGAATTAACGGCTGGCAGATGGATGCTATGTCTATTTTACTTTCAAGTTATTTTGTAAGATGTGTCCTGATATAATCGGTCAGTTCAGAAAGTGCCCGTTAAATACCTCAAATAAACGAAAATAAATAATTGTACAGCGCAACGCATAGACGTTATCTCCCTTTTATCTTAAAATATACATTTACTAAAAACACGCTGGATTTGCGAAATAAAATTATAGGTATGTACATTGTTGAAAAAAAAACTCACACCAAATATCATAAATTAAATTATATACACTGTTACTTACTTACTCTATGGCATCAGTAACTATGAACACTGTTACAGAAAGATTGAGAAAAGAGAATTAGAATCAAATTCATTTTATAAAACCAGAATTAAAAAGTATATTTGAATGTAGCTCAGAAACTATTGGTTTTACAAAAATGTATTTAAATAATCTTTAATAGCACTACAAATCGACAATGATAAGATATTTTCGTATCTCAAATAGCTACGGAGATATGAAGAAAGTTGGTAAATTTCCCTCGTGAAAAGTACCTTAAAAGTCATTTTCATGAGAAAATGTGAGTTGTCATCGGGTTTAGATAATAAATCGTATAGCATTTAATCAAAATTGTATAGTGAATTTTGAGAAAATCCATTTGTTCTTTTTTTGCCCTTAAATTTCGGGTTGTAAATCAAATTCCAAAAACGCCTTGGGGGGACCTTATGTAAAACTCAGATACCAAGATGTAGACCAATCGGTTATATAGTTTCGGCTCCAGCCAAAGGTACAGACGGAGGGCATTACGAAAACGATTTTTTTTTCTCAGGGCGTCATGAAGCGTCGATATTTATCAAAATCTCGATTTTTTTTTTGCCATCACAATACTTTCTCTCGGAGGTGTATATTTTAAAAAGGAGTAGGACTATACCACATTGATATACCCGTGAGAAACTGCATCAGCGTGGTATTTTTTTTTCAAGCAATGTGTCTTACTATTCTTTTAGGTCATACTTCTATGTATTAGTTACAATATTGTGTTAGGGATTAGGAAGGATCAATTAAGATGATGTGCATCCGTATTTGAACGGAGAGAGAGAGTTAAACCATTTAGGAAAACCAGATTCAATCCACCCAACCAGGATCGAACCCTGACCTCCCCGTCTTCAGCAGTCCAGTATAACATGAGAGTAGAGCGTTAGACCATTCGGCAGCCTAAGCGGGTTAGTCTAATGGATTAGTCTGATATACGGATAAGGGGAAGGTAAGTGACCATTGATACATTTTTTTCAACTTGGAGTTTAATACATTATGTTAATCTTGTATATTATAGGCCTAAAATTGAATTTCTTAAGAACGGGTGTTTTTTTTACACATTTTTCAACCCTTACGTCCTTTTCTTCCATCCCACTCTTACATTACTCCCATATCCTCAGTATTCCATCAGTGCGCATAGCTTCCATTTGATAGTCTTCCATCACCAAAACTTGGAAGAAAAAAAACATATTACTAGTCCAAGATCCTCACTATGATTGGTGAGTTTCTAGGTGATATTTCAAGTTCAAGTCCAAGTTGTATCTCATTTCTTAAGAGCGTTTCTCACTTTTGATTAACCGAAAAATTAAAGGCAATAAGACAACGCTTCAACCACAAAACGAACCGAGGTGGGATTTTCTAAATTATTTGTTTGACAGCAGAAAACGTATTAGTTTCCGTGAAATAGCTTACTTTTATTTTAAAATAAGTGATTTAATTTTTTTTTTTTAACTTTTATAAAATGGAATAACTGATTTTAATATCACTGTCTTCTATTGAATTATCCAAGCAAACACTCAATGCGATGCTATTTCCAGTCAGAGCAGTTTTACTTTACTGCTGATATAGATGCAATCTGTAATTTAAACAACCTCTTTTTTTTAAATCACCACGTATTAATACCTTCACTTACTACCTATACGCATATATTAAAATTACTCCAATGGGCTAAGAAAGGGGAAGGAATAATTTTGGAGGTTATATACGAGAATTCGGGTGAAAGGAGTGTGGGAAAATATTAATGAAAAAATACCTCAGTAGACCCAACTGAGATTAGAACCCTAATATCCCATTCATCGACAGGGTCACCTAACAAGAGAGCGACGCCTTAGACTGTTCGGCCATGGAGGTGTGTTTAACGGCCTCTTACTTGCTCTATGGCATTAAGAACTCAGTTAATTGTCACACCTATAAAAGTATGCCAACTATCCCTAGTTTAAGCTAGTTTCAATCAGTCCAACTCATCACACCCTCTCTCTCTATACTGACCTAGTTCTATCCACTCCACCTCATTACACCCTATCCTTATATTGAGCTAGTTATAGCCTTTTAACCTCATTACGCCCTATCTCTTTCAAGTTCATTTTAATGTTATCCTCCCATATGAGTTAAGATCTTCCCGATGGACTCCAGCCATTGGTTTTACAAATCAATACCCTGAACACGGTTCTAGATTCTCCCATTCACGCTTCATGCCCTGCCCACCGTAATCTACTTGTATGATCATCCTTACAATGTATTGTAGTGAGTACAGGATATGTAATTCGTCATTATGTAGCATCCGCCACTCCCCAGTGTCCTCATACTATTCTCGACCCTATGTTTTCCTAAGCACTTTGTTTTTGAGCACCCTGAATTTTTTTTCGTCATGTAAGATAAGAGATCACGTTTCACACCCATAGAGAACATAATAATATTTAGAACCGCGTCTTACTACCCGTTCGGGTTATACGCTTTAAGTACTAACTACGCTAATGGGTTGGGAAGTGGGAGGGTTGAATTAGAGGAAGTGAACCCGCATTTGCGTGGAGGGAGATTGGAAATCCATTTAGGAAAAACCACCCTCAGTTCACCCGACCGAGATTCGAACCTCGATCTCCCCGTCCTCAGCAGTCGAGCTTAACACGACAAACGCGTTAGCCTACTACGCCACCGAGGCGGGTCATAGAGAACAACCGGTAAACTTATTGTTTTTTTTATTATGAGTTGTACACTCCTGGTCAGCAGGCAATTTGTCAACAACTTTCTGACCGAGTAATAGCATACATTTCAAGATTGTATGATTCTGTTTCCTTATAATCGTCCTAAACTGTGTTCTCTGTTTTAACAGCGGAACCTGTTACCTTATTAGCCTCTAGTAAAATGTTTGCATTTCTTGTGACGGCTTCCTTACTAATTACCAACAAAGCTAAATCATCTGCATATCCTAATAATTGTAATGCGCCGTTTAATGTCAAACTTTATTTACTCTATTACATTACCCTAAACCCTACTCTAAGGACAGATTGAAAGGTAATGGGGGAAGTACATCTCCTTGTTTCAGTCCAATATGTGTTTCGAAAACATCTAATCAAGACGTCTCAGGGGTCAATAATATGAAATAGTGAGCTTATGTAGCTACTACTATTTTTCTAATTGGCGTACGAAGGTTCATGAGCCTTTCTTTTCATTTGTTAAACGCAATAGTAGTCTTTATACCTTGACGATTCGCGTGGAAAGTGAGAAAATACGGCCGCCTGGTGGCAGGTGATAGCAACAGTTTGAAGTAATGAGGATGTTTTGGTATTTCATAAACGGTAATGAAGAATTTCTGAAGGGGGAGGATGTTGTGGTTTCAACAACCAATTTCCGGTGATGGGTTCTCTCGTTCATGTGAGAGGGAAAGGGAAAGGGGAGGCGGGGGGAGGGTTAGTAGACAAGTATATATGTGTATTTCACCTTCCGGAACTCTTGAAGGTGGAAATTTCATTTGGTAACCACATGACTGTAAAGCTATGTGAACTTATTTCATAAGGGTGACATGAAATCTGATTAAAATAAGAACACTCTAAATTGCAGGCATATGAGGGAAGAGGGGGTGGAGGGGAGGTGGAAGTTAAAATGTATATTGTATGATGAAATACTTTGTAAATTGTTTCTTATCCAAATGGTTTACCTTTTCCTTATTAATTGTAGTTTTTTTTAACATTTGTAACAAATAGATAATAATAAGGGGATTATTTAACAAAATCATAATAAAATATATTCTAACGACAGTAACTTATACGGGTTTTATGGTTTATTCATAGTTTTAAGAAATAATCTTGCCTTTTAATGTATTGTGTTTTAATTTATGTAACAACCTTTTTATAACTATAACTATTAACAAAATAATTAAACTATTGATTATATTGTAATTTATCCACCAATCATGTTTAAGGAAAACTTATTGTGCTTTGATTAATTATTTAATTAAGAAATATTGCTCTTGGGAAGAGTAAAATTTCCATCAGTTTATCTATAGTGAATAATCCAATATGCATAGTTTAAATATATATATAAATATTTTGTTTACTTGGAATAAGAACATATCATTAATAACAACAAAAACAATCTAGAGTGAAAATAATTTTGTAGATATATTACACAGTGTGAGGAAAAACAACAACATGAAATGTATTAAGATAATTAACTACTATATCCATACAATCAATATCGGCATGGAGGTGTCCAATACTACCTTTTACTGATTAATTAAAAAGTAAAAGATAGCTGCTTCGATGTTGTTAGTTCTGTAAACAGTTCTAATATCAACTTTTCTTATCAGTGTGAATATAAATCATATGCTTGTGTGTATATGAAACTTGCTCTGTACAAATATAATGCACACATTATCTATGTTTGTGTAACGGGACCAGTGTGTTTGTGTTCAAGCAGCGTATAGGAGGATTTGAATTGATTAGAGGAGCACTAAAGCGCGTTCGAACAAACTCAGGAATATCAGTTACCCATAACAAAATATATATTATTTAAGAGGTGGGACGAAATAAAACATGTAAACTAAGGATGTAAAGGGGAAATTAAAAAAAGAAAAGCCTACTCGCATGGCTTGCAATGTGCAATAAATATCAAGGTGGTTTGGTCTCATATTCTGGTGATGGGGATGTCAGGGTTAAAATCTCCGGGTGTGTTCTGAGGTTTTTCTTGCCCAACAGTCTTTTAGAGTTCCTTCTAGGCAAGTGCTGGTACATTCCCTTTAAATTTTAACATACTCTTACCCTATTAGTGTAATTCAGTGTGGATGGCTCAGATTTGAAAAAAATAATATTAATACAAGATTGGCATTTAAAAACCTAATTTGAGCAAATGATATTTGAAAAAATAATATATAAGATATATGTGTATACATATTTACCACACAATACAATATAAACTTCTTTAAATAAGATAATATAATAATTTAATTAAAATACATCTTATTCTGAATTAATGTTTTTTATTTTTAGAAATCAAGTACCGGTATTACATTTTTAGTAAGAAAAAACATTTTTGTAAATATTATTGGTTTATTCTGTTCTGTATTACATATTTTAATTTTATATATATTTTGGAGTCATTAACACCTACTTTTCTTGGATAAATAGTAAATTGGGAAGGATAAAAGTTATTATTTTAAATCTAATAAAGCACAAATAAATATTTATATAGTATAATCATTGGTATGCACCTACATAGTTTTGTCAGCTTGTATTATTGTTCGAATGGTTAAATTAAATCGCCTTGTTTCTTCAATAATACATATCAACTACCAAATATTGTTTGATCAAAAATATTAATACTTTATTATTTTTCAGTAACTTCTCTTCATAAATTCAAAATTGTGTGTTCTACAGTTTTTATAACCAACGAAAGAATATTATTAATAGCGCCTGTAGAAAATTGAGTTCTCTCTACACAATACTCTACTGTATAGTGGCGTAGTCTATACACTAGGCTATTTAATTTTAAAAAACTTAAACAAGTTTAACACAATATTGTCCTTCCAGTTACCCCTACTCAAATAAATTAGTCATAAATCTGATTAATAAACTCAAAAACCTAATACGGCTGGCTATAGTTCAAACCAACGCTATAAATTTAAAATGCGGAAACTTCTGCGACCATTGAAAGGATGGAAGTCCTTAAAACAAATTTTGAGCAACAAAACCCCCCCATTAAAGTAAAATTCAATCCAATGCATATATGTCATATTCATATAATGCTCTAAATTATACCTGTTGCTACCCTCTCTCTCGTGGGCCTTGTTAGGATTAGCTTGGTGGGATGGGTTGGTAGTGGTAAATATTATTATTACTAGCACCACGTCTTACTACCCGTTCAGGTTATACGCACTTACGTGAATGTGTAGTGGTAGGGTGATTGTGAGATTAAATGGAGGACCTATAGTTTAACGTGTAATCCGAACCATGGTGGAGGCCTGGCATTCCCCACATTCACAAGATGTCTTGTCAGAGGTGAAGGAAGGGTTTGGCAATCAGATAAATCTATGCCGGGACCAAGGATTGAACCCCGGAATCTCAGCACTGAAGTCCGACACCTTACCCCTAGACCACCAGGTTACCCTAGTGTCAAATAAGTGTGGAGATCTTTTAATATTGTTTATTGAAATTGATCAATTAATCTATTAATGTATAGTGATATAGATTATAAAACTAATTGAAATAGATTATAAAAAGGTATTCGTTCTGTCAATGTCTCTACTCAGCAGTTTGTGCCCTCCCCTATCTTCAGCTTGTGTCTAACACCCGACCGTCCAACAATGCATTGTTGTTATCTAACTCTTGACTTCTAGGATTGGTTTCGGAGTCCCTCGTCATACAGAACAGTTACTAAAGCTGTAGGATATTCTCTCCACAAGTTGGTTACACTTTGTAGCTGATTATATAGAACACCTTGGACTAGCCCCACTAACAATTGGCGTACGTCTATCTGCCACCTCCTCTCCTTTCTTAAGGTCCAATAATAATATTTAGCACCGCGTCTTACTACCCGTACGGGTTATACGCTTTAAGTACTAATTATGCTAATGGATTAGGAATTGGGAAAGTTGAATTAAAGGAAGTGAACCCGCTTTTGCGTGGAGGGAGAGGGGAAAACAATTCAGGGAACCCCTCAGTTCACCCGACCGAGATTCGAACCTTGATCTCCCCATCCTCAGCAGTCAAGCTCAACACGACTAGCGCGTTAGCCAACTACGCCACCGAGGCGGGTAAAGGTCCAAAACTCACTGTTATACACATGAAGGAAGGATGTCCCCCCTAAGATACTAGTTTTTACAACGCTCCAAACAACTGATGTTTAAAAACATGACCGAGTGTGAAAACTTGACTGCTGAGTCAGGCGCGGTGAAATTGTGAGTTCTTTGAGCTTATCTCGTACTTCCATGCTCTAGCTTGACTAAGGCTGCAAACTATGACATATCCAATACATGATATAAGTAATAGAACTATATATGTTAACAAATATAACTTTTATAATAATACCAATAATTGTTGTTATATACATATATATGTCAAATATAGAAGCTTAGTGCACTTAGCAAGGTTACGAACAGCAACTCCCTCACAATCATAAAACTAGACAAGATGAGGCTAAGGTGCCCGCCCCGGTCAGCGAGAAAGTATCAATCACTGTCATGTCACGTGGATTAAGGTGCGGCAGAAGGGAGCGTAGGTAATTTTTACAGAGTTTTCATAGAATTGACATTTCTTGACTAAAATAAATCAAATATTTCTCCGGTAGTAGCATAGAGTTTATTTTTCTACACATGCTAATATCAACAGATCTTGAATATCTTTCAAGGGTGTCCTGGAATTTTGTCAAAACTTTTTCTCTTTTTAAATAAAGTTTTGACAAAATTCCAGGACACCCTTGACAGATATTCAAGATCTGTTGATATTAGCATGTGCAGAAAAATAAACTCTATGTTACTACTGGAGAAATATTTGATTTATTTTGGACAAAATAGTAATGCTATAAAAACTGTAAAATTACTCGCGCTCTCTTTTGCCGTACCTTAAGATAAGTGAATTGTGCCATTTTCTGAGACTAATTCTCTGTTCTATCTAAGCTTATTCTCTCTTTCCCCCCTCATTTACAACCACACTTTGTCATATCAATAAGAAAGAGGGTAAAGAAAATTACTGAACTTCTAACCTCAAGGTGACGAGCAAGGACCGCTCATTGTTCTCAAATATCTTAAAATTTTCTGTTGTGAGCTTATCTAAAAATTACTGTATTTATTAGAAAAAGGTTAAATTTAGAGCTCTTTTTCATACAGCCTATTCTCATAGCTCCACAGATATGCTATTCTATCATCTTCACACACTCTTTTTCTATTAATAAAATTCAAACTACAGGGTTGTTGAGGAATAAGAGCCCTCTTAGAATCATTCGACTTTTTTTTTTTTTTCGTGATTCATATTTCGAAATAATGAATTGGGTGATTAAATATACGTTATTGCTGAACGCTTGCGTGGCAACTTCTCGCTTACCAAGGCGGCTCTTTAATGCCTTTGCGCACCCGATAATGTGTCATGTAATGTAGGTTGTTTTTTTTTACGAATATCACTACCCGTTTTGACTAGACACATGAATAGCAACTACACTGGTGTGGGTGAAACGAGGTAGGTTTAATTGAGAGAAAACTTACAAAATATTTTTTCGAAAGAAAAGAGGATACCCTTTAGGAGGAAAAATACCCTTAGTATACCCACCCATGTTTCAAATACCGACTTCCCTGTCACTGGAAAACCAGAGTTTTGTGGGTACAAATAATATTCATTTAAAAAATTAAAAAATATAATCAAGAGTAATTTTTTTATCATAGTTGAAATTTAGCTTTACCCTTTGAAACAGTTTAAAAGGACGTCACCCTTAAGAGAGGAAAAAGGGGTTTTCGCTGTTCTAGCAATTAACGTCACTCCGACTGTACGTAAATCAATGAGATGCCAACTCTTGGGACACCACGACGTACCTCGCCCACTGCGAGCCAATCATGGGAGAGAATTAATTATTGGTCAGTGACAAGGCCAGACCATCGCGGTAATTCCATTTTCGTGTCAAGTTACGCTAAGAATTTCCATAAATCGTTTAACGTCTCTTGTGAAGATTTCAAAGGAAACAAGATAAATGAGATTGCCGTTTGCGGATTTTTTTTTTCTTTTGTTTTGTTTTAACCGTTTCTTACTACCCACACAGAATATCTGAACGCTTACTCTAATGTATAATGAATAGGAAGGTAGAATATATAGGAAATGTACCTGCATTTACTTAGAATGACACTGAGAAACAATTTAAAGAAAAAACTTCACACCTGACTGAGATACTAAACTTTATCTCTTTGTCATCATTTGTCAAGTTTTTTTTTTTTAGATTGAGCTCTTTGAAAACTCGATCATCGAAGTGGGATATGTTTTATCAAAATGATGATTGAACAGCTATTGAAACCCAAAATTAAACATTTTGTTAAAAAATAGTATATAGATTGAATTCAATATTTTACAAGCCCTAATCTCCAACCTGTATTTTAATTTTAGCTAACAATCCCGAATCTCGAATCTAAATCTTACCCTTAGAAAGAAATAGTACACATAAAAGCCTTAATTCAATAAAATTATGTATACGTTACCATAGAATATACGAGGATTATTTAAATGTGTTAAATTAAATTATGTTATATTTTGTAACGATACATTCACCATAATGTTGGCACATTCGGAAAAAAATAATTATATTAATTAGGCTCTTAACGTTAGAGGGGCTACCCGCCTCGGTGGCGTATTGTGCTAACGCGTTGGTTTATTGTTGAGCTAGACTGTCGAGGATGGAGAGATCAAGGTTGGAATCTCGGTTGGGGAAGTTGAGGTGGTTTTCCATAAAGGGTTTTCCACACTAGCTCCACGTAAATACGCGTTCACTTACTCTAAATTCAACCCTCCCAACTCCTAATCCATTAGCGTAATTAGTACTTAAGCGTATAGCCCAGAGGTGTAGTAATACGGGGCGCTAAATAATAATAATAATAATAGTTATTAGAGGGGCTACTGTTTTTATTGGTAGTTTTACCACCCATAAACAGTAGAGAGATTGCCATGCACTGGCTCGGATTGGATCTAAAACTTCAAGGTCGGATGGAAAAAAATTAATCATTTTGCCAGCAAGTAATATTTTGACTAATTCCGATGGATTCCGAAGCTATTCGCATGCATACTCAGCACTTGACTGTTGCATTATATACAATCGCACTTAGTTTACACCTGTTGATATATATCTTTTACTTCAAAGGAAATGTATTTCGATTGTAAAAAAATACGTTTGGATCAATAGATGACTGCATTGTCAGTAACGGACAGATGGTGTAAAGTTCGTTCACGTTAGGAGTTTACCTGGGAAAGGACTTTTTTCCCTACCAGAAATCTATTATATAGTAGGATATTGGTAAGAAAAAAGACCTTTCAGAGGTAAACTCCTCCCGTGAATGAAGTATAGGTCCAAATTGTGGCTGGAACCATTATGGGTGGTTTTATGTTTATGATTTACCCCTGTGGTTTTACCATCTCCTTTTACTTTCTCACTATCTTACAGGTGGAGAAAGTATTGTGATAGTGAAAATATTTTGACGAATCCTGACCTTTTAATACCCCCGAATCCAATTAGGTGGTTTTTGACTTTCCGTTTGTCTATCTACCTCAAACTAGAGCCTAAACTATTTTACCGATATGGCTAAAACTTGGTATATAGGATTTTCATAGGGTTGCCCCGAGGTATTTTTGGAATTGGATATATAACCCTAAAATTAAGGGTAGTTTACCGAGTGGCAAAAAGAGAAAAAGTCGATTTTCTTAAAACCGGTCTATCGATTTTGATTATATTTCATTTATAAACATTTATAAATATTCCAAACAAATGGATTCTCTCAATATTTCGGTAAAATGACTTTAAGGGCTCCGGTCTGATGGGTAAATTATATTTTTTTATAATATATCTTAAACTATTTGAGATAAAATAACTTATCGTTACAAATATGTAGGTCTCTTTATAATACAAATATTTTATTAGAAGCATATTTTTATAAAACTAATAACGTTCAAGCTATACGTATATATATATTTAACTTTTCGAACACAAAAGGTAAAAGTATTGCGACTGCAAAAGAAAGTCTAACCTGAAATGTTGATGGATGTCGACGTCTCAAGACCCCTAAGCCCAAAAAAGCGGTCTTTGCAATTAAGTTTGTCTGTGTGTCTGTTTAAAATTAAAATTAAGAGTAGTTTAAGAAAGAGCGAAAAGATATAAAATTGATTTTCTCAAAATCGACTAAAGATTTTCATTAAAATTCGTATCTAGGTGTTGATTAAGATTATAAATAAACTCGCTATTTTCATTTTACCATTAAAATTAATTTTATGGTATTTTACAGAAGCAGAAACTTCCGTATCTCCGCAACTATTTGAGATACTAAATAACTTATCATTGAAAAATTGTAATACTATTAAAAATAAAAAACTTTTATTTGAAATATATTTGTATAAATCCTACATTTTCTGATATATTGGCAAATATATTAATAAAGTTTTGTGAGCTTAAGTTGTAAAGAGACTCTACTTAAGTTGCGCAATAGTTCTCCAATGCCATAGAGTAATTAAATATAAGGAAGTCTCTAAAAAAGCTGTTCTTTTTTCTTTAACCTCTTAGGAGAAATGTTTGTACAACAATGATTTATATCTATTTTAGTCTTAATAGTCAATATTTACATTTTTTATTTGTCAAAATTTATAAATGAGGAATTTAAAAACAACTAGTATAAAATAGGGCTAATCACTAAATGAAAGATTTGCAACACCTAATAAAATGACGAAAATTTTAACAGGAAGTTGAAATTTTAATACGAAGTGTTTACCCTTGTGGACCCAACATTGCTATTTTTTTTATCGGTCCAAACATACAAATGAGGACATTAATTCTTTAAAAACAAAATTATTAAATTTAAACCGGGACTAAAAAAAGTGTTACATAAGTATAGTGTAATTTATGCTTGGGATTGCTAGAGTATATTATTTTGTTTAATATATATTACGAGCTTTGAGTAAATATCTCCATTTTCAAACAATAGAGCGAGAAAGTCTGTGTGGAGGTCCGTACCATTTATATACTTTGTTGCAGATGTCGATTTTGCATAATGGCATCTATTCTAAAATAAATATTAAAAAATCAGATTATTTATAATTATAGGTTTAATCAATTACTATTCTAAATTAATTTTAAAGTGAGTTGGAAGGGGGGACGAAACACTTATTTCACAGAATTTTTTATAGCAAAACATTTATTTATCCAAAATAAAAATTAAATATTGCTCCAGTAGCAACTTTTTCTGATATCACCCTGTGAAGAAAAATTAACTAGTTGTTGAATATTTATCAAGGATGTCCTGACAGATTTTCTGTTCGTTTAAAAGGTTTCTCATTTAATGGCGCTATGCTCCTCATTCAACAACTGTTGATATCACAAGACGAAGAAAATTAAACTAAAGATTGATACTGTAGTAATATTTTATTTATTTTGGCCAAAAAAAGTATTGATATAAAAACTGCAAAAACACCGACCATTTCTACAGTCCCCTACCTCCCCACATTAACTATCAATATAATAAATAAGTAAGTAGTTTACGACAATTATTTATCATCACAATTTTTTTACGATGTTCAGTTTGATAATTTAATGTTTAAAATCGTTATGAAAGTAGATATAACAAAGGGTAAATATTTTGAAAGTTATAACAAACAACGTTTTTGGCCATAAAAGATAAATTTTTATTGATTTAAGAGACACATTTGTTTTAATCTTCTTCACATACCGTGCTTGAATATTTGTAAAGGGTATTATTTGATCTGACCAAGACTTTTTATTTTAATAAAAAAAACGAATCAGGTCAAATATCGTGATGAAAATGACAAATTAGTTTTAACATACGTTTTATATAAAAATAAATTGTTAGCTAATCAAAGCGGCTGAAGTGATTTTGTATTTGTTAAGATCAAAAAAGTTTTTATTCTCAAAAATGAAATTTCGTAAAAATCTGCAAAAATATTTACCTTAACCTTTGTTCCATTTCCCAACCACCTTAATTAGTTGGATTACTGTTAAAAAATTTAATGAAACCAATGCTAGTCTGACTATCTGGAAGCTTTGCTGTTCCTATACAGACATTAAATAAATTGTAACTTAATCATATTTTATTTAGTTCACTGCTTCATAGGTAATTTTTTTTAAATTGTTCTCTGCTTTAAATTAATTTCTAGTGGAATTCTTCCCGTGTGTATTTGTAAATTATACGAGAGCTTTTACCACTCTTTATTTTAGCCTCATTTTTTACATGAAGAGCTTGCCTTTTTTTTTTTT
>CABEEJ010001106.1:8079-26173 GCA_901482245.1 Timema douglasi | reverse complement strand
ATATATATATATATATATATATATATATATATATATTACTTCCATGTTTGAGTAAAATTTTAAAATAGATTTTACTGACTCTTAGGTTTGGTTTTGCCACAGAAGATCTATTTAGATATTTGAGTCACCATATCTCTTATCGACTACATAATTAAAGGTAATAAATACCCTTTTCAAAGATATTATTCATACTTTCAAAACGTTGCAATGCTGTTAAAACAGGAATGAACAAAACTTGGTTTTCTTGATACTGTATAAGTGCTACATGTTTACTCACTCTAATTAAGTTGTGATAACGAAGGTATAGCTTATAGGAAATTTATCTCATCTGTGTGAAAGCAGATGGGGAAACCATTTAGAATTATTATTATTATTATTATTATTAGCACTGCGTCTTACTACCCGTTCGGGTTATACGCACTTACGCTAATGTGTAATAGTAGGGTGATTGTGAGATGAAATGGAGGACCTACAGTTTAACGTGGAATCCGAACCACGGTGGAGGCCTGGCATTCCCCACATTCACAAGATGTCTTGTCAGAGGTAAAGAAAGGGTTTGGTAATCAGATAAATCTTTGCCGGGACCGAGGATTGAACCCCAGCCGCCAGCATAGAAGTCTGACACCCTACCCCTAGACCGCCAGGTCACCCAAACCATTTAGAAAATCTGAGCTTGGTACACTCAGAGCCGGTTTTTGATCCCTGACCTCTCCACCCCCAGTTAACCGTAATTGGGGGTACATTTATTTAGCGTGCTTACCGGTGCAGATGAGTCCAACCCTAGATCAGGCACATAATTATTTTAAATTTTTTTTATTCTATGATTTAGTCGTACTACTCAGGGTTTTAGGATTGGATTGCCTATCAAATTTTTGGGGATATTAAATATATATAGTACGATGCAATATATATTCTGAATCAAATCTTTAAAAAATGGTTTATTAGTAAATTACCCTTTAAAAAAACTTTTTTTCATACTAACATAATATCTTAATATTTATATGAACCACTTTTAAGGTGAGGTTGTATAGAACGTTAGCTAAGAGGAATGTTTTTTTCAGTTTTTACAGCAAAACTTTTTTGGTCAAAAGAAATCAAACAATCCTCCAGTAGAAACATACTTGAATATATCTCTCAAGGTTGTCCTGGAATTTAATGACAACTTTTTTCTTTTTATTTAAAAAGTGTCTCATCTAATGCTACTATGCTAATCACAGATATTCAAGAACTGTTGATTTGAAGAAAATTAAGCTCTATGTTTCTACTGAAGCAATATTTTATTTATTTTAGCCAAATATTGTTATGCTAAAAAACCACATCCCTACCTTACTTAAGATATATAGTTTTAACAAAACTGAAAGAGTTATTAAAATATTCAACTCTACAAAATCAATCATCGGCAAACGAGCCCTTTTTTTCAGGAAAAAGAATATACATTTTGATATAACAATTAAAAAAGTTTCTAGATATTCATTTATAACAAATTCATGATAGCTATCTAGACTAAATATTTTAATTTTTATAAATTCAGATCTGTTTTCTACTTTATTTTAAGGCTAGAATACAAGTCTTAATTTGTACCTCGGATATTGTGATGTAATTTGCCACCCTACCTTGTATATCCCTATATTTTTATAATTTTTGGGAAAAATTTCCAATTTATTTTTGTTTGAAATTAAGGACTTCAAAGTTTGGCCGCTGTGTCACCGGCCTTACTAATAACACTATTTGCATCCATTCAATAAAATAAAACGACTGATGGAACATTGTATAACACTGTTTTAAATAATTTAAATAAGGAATTTTGATTTAAGGAAGAACACTTACATTTTATCAAACATATTAATTATCCTTCTAATAAGTGTGTTTAACTCTCGTTGTATTTATAATCAACGTCGACCATGTTTGTTTTAACGCATGCGCAGTTCTATCGAACAAGTGAGTAGTGGATCTTGTGATTGTAAAAGAAGTAAAAAGAAGAAACAAGGCTCGATGTAAATAACTCAAAACCAGCGCGCTTTTCGATTTTGACAGATAGAAATAAACATTTAATTCTCTTATGAAAACATTGTTCACATTCATTGGGATATATTTCAATATTTATATTAAACTTGCATTGTATTTGATTTTATACCTAGTCCATAGCCAACATTTTATCTTTTGTTTTTATATATTAGTTTTCTCTTTGGACTTGGAAGTAAAGAATAGAACATTTTTAAATTTGATTTTGGAAGACTTTCTGAAGGACATGAGGTCTTCTTCCTCGGTGTTGATTTAACATGGAGCCAAATCTATGGAGCTTCTAATTCAATTTATTTTAAAGTGAATTAACGGTTGTAAATTAAAGTACAAGTAGCAAAAATGGAAAGCTAAATGTGTGTAAGAACTAGATTGTTTATTTTCGTTTGAATTGTGGAAGAATTTGCATTATTAAAGTGAAACAAATGTCTGAAGTTGGTGTTTCAATATGGACTAATTCATGGGTGAGATCAAGCCAACACTCCAACTTTAAATTTTTTTTTTCTCTCCTATCAAAATCAGAATTAATGTAAGAACTTTCAGAAAGACAGACTAATGAAGGGAATTAAGTAACATTTTATTTTATGTCTAATTATTAATTTTATTGATTATATATTATTTTTCTCTTCTTTTTAGTTTCAACAATATTATTTTATACTTTGTTAAATTAGAATTAGAATCATCCGGAATTTCATTGGTAGGGTTGGGATGTGGTAAACAGGGAAACAATAATAAATCCACAAAAATTCCAACAATTGTTATTTTATACATTTATTTTTATTGTAGTCTAAATTACATTTTATTTCAACAATCCATTTTTATCTAAATTGCTCATGTTTTATTTTAAGATTTCCCAATGGTCTCGAGTATTGAGAGTCGTCGTGCCACGGTATGAATCAGCCGAGGTTAATGTTTTTCTTTGGATTATTTTTTTTTCTCCTAGATACTATGGGTGACGCCCAACAAAACCACAATTTTTATACATCTTATTGTTAACTATTGTTACATAAACAAGATTCAGAAGACACTGATATTAACCAGAAAACTATATAAAATTTATATAATACACATTCTTCTTCTCTTTTAATTTTTCATTACAATATGACAATATTAATTCTGACAATTGAGTTTGGAAAAAAAATCATAAATCCCTAGATGGTTTAGTTTTGGATACTGTCGGACATACAGACATAAAGACAAATATAATTTTAAGATACCAGTTCTTGAGTGTGGGGGTATATCAAACATTAAAATCCATTATATGCTTGTGGTCTTAAATGTGCACGATTACAATGTTTTATCTATAAAAGAAAGTAAGAAAAATCCTTTAATAAACTTAGGTTGTGATATTGGTTATTATTTTATCCTATTATTGAATATATGTTATTTTATTGTAAAAACAACATATAATTTGTTAGCTTATTTATAGTATCGCTACTACTAATATAGTATTTGTGTTTATAGAGCTTACTTCAAACGTTCTTGGAAAAAAAAAAACACCTCAAACAATGTATGATTAGAAGTTAATCATTTACTTGTTTAACGTATAACTTTCTGCTCTATTTTGAAACAACCTTAACTCTGAAGGAGAACAAACGTTCCATCAAATCAATGTGAGCACACTTTAGGTCCCGTTACACGTGGCATTACTTTGGAGAAACGATCCAACGTAGAAAGAGAGAAGAAGCAGGAGAGAAGGAAATAGACGAGAAAGCAGAAGAACAGAACAAAGTCTTGAGAAAGACGTTTATTACAGGTATCCAGCCTAATAATACCCCACTCACTCACCCTTTCTCACATCACCCATTCTCTCACATAAGACACACACTGGGTGTCCATGAAGTATAGATGCATAAAGAAATTAACTTAAATAACTGTTTTTAGAAGAGATTAAGTTCTTAAAATTTGATAATGGCATTTAAGATTTAAAAAAAAAACGTTAAACGTATATTTTATACTAGGGACTAGGCCTGTCTACAACAGGTACAATTTCAGACTTCTCCCAAAGTTTTTCCTCCGTTTATTCGATTTATTTTCATATTTTTAGAAACCTGAGGTGATATGAATGTCAGGTGACCGGGACTTTTATTTTTTCAAGTTTCATTTTTTTTATACATAATTCCATAAGGGTTTTAATATTCAGTTGTAAATTGTTTGATTTGGACAAGTAGAAACATGCTGACAAATGGTTCCTTTTACAGATATTAAGCTCTAAAACCGGGATAAAATAAAAGGTTTTCTTTTAACTTGCGCTGAATCACCTAAAATGCTCTTCTAAGTTCTCCCATGTAGAAAATATGACTTCAGGTCTAAGCCTATATATGAGTGGCATACTATTTAAGTAAAAACACCCCCATTAAACATAACCAGGATTCAAACTCCGTTTTCTCCATCTTTAACAGGCCGGTCTGACACGAAAGTGATGCCTTAAACCATTTTGCCACTAAAGGGGTTAGGGGGCGTATAATTTTAATACTTAGACATAATTTGAAAATTCTAAATTGAAAACGAGGGAACTATTTTTGATTTAAAGTTAACTTTCCGACGTATCCCAAATTTATGGACACGCTGTATTACGATTCTATCTCTTACATTTTCTCTCGCGTGGTATTTCTAATGTTCTGAGGAGAGACGCACTTCCATGAATAGGCTTTTCCAGAAAGGGTTTGAAAGGGCTAAAGCCTTAGCTTATTTCAACAGCATCGTCCTTACATTTAATAGCTTGATGTATTTACAATCACCGCTGCAGCTAAGTTAGAAGAGCTTGTAGAGATTTGTATTAAGCCCAGGTAGGGTGTGTGTACTAATTGGAAAAGGGAAAGGTGAAAGAGGGGATAAAAGGGGGGTGGGAGATGTTTAATGTTGATAATTTTCTTCTCTTGCCATCGTAATAATTGCCTACTCACCAATAAATAATCCAATTATGTCTATTTTTTTGTGTAAAAATACTTAATAAAATAAAATTAATTGCAATAGGTGTAAAATTAACTTTGGCACGGATATAGCCGTGTGCAGGGATTATACCTAAATTCACATGTCGAGGTATCATTTTTCAACTATTTTTGGAAAAAATATTAATTGGTTGGAGCTTAGCGTGAGGGATTATTATTTTAACTACTAAATTTGGTAGTTGGATTATCTAAAATGTTTATCAGCCTCCGTTTAGGTCTAATGGTCAGAGTTGATGACTACAGACCCAGATGTATTGGGTTCGATTCCCAGCGCTTCCAGATTTCTCTGTGAAGCAGTGGGTTTGGAACGGGACTACTCCGATTCATGACGACAAATGAGGAGCCATTATAATTTAAAAAAAGGACCATTTCCAGTCTATACAACTGAGACAAACGGCCGGAGGGTTCACTGTGCTGACCACATTTTATAAAACTATAAAGCCACATTGCAGACTCATTCACTGGCATTAATAATGTTTACCCACTTCCAGGTGAGCTAGAAACTTGAAATTTGGCAAAATTTTAGCTTATATCCCATAACTGACGGATAAATTACATATAAAGTTAATTTTTTAACCCCCGAAAAAAATTCAAAATGGTGGAGCAACTTTAAAGTCGGTGTGGACCTTTCTTTGAAGGTCTCTTGTGGCTAAACGATAAGACCTATCAAAAAACGGCCCTGGTATTACATTAGTTTACATCCACTTGCAAAGAAAACTCACAGGAGGATGGGGGGCGTAGCCCCCAACGAGCAAAGCGAGTGGAACTATGCACACGCCAATGTCAGCTCTATCTTTGCCAACAAGCGGCGGCCGCTCCGTATGTATAACTCGCTTGTGGGTTTACGACATGAAATTATTTTCATAAATAATTGTTGTTAATTCGAAGAAACTTTTTTATCTTTATACACGTGCTTCTTTTTAATTAATCTTAAATGGTGTAGAAACATGTTTTAATAACGTCTGTCCACGACAAAGTTAGGCTACCCATTTATTATGTTCTCGTTACTCTTATTCTCCAAAATGTACACTTAAATTTAAAGTAAGGTAAGCCAATGATTTGTCCTTCCTACCCACAGGTGAATAAAATACATTTAACAAACGAAGTTCTGTTTTTGTTTATTAAAATTTATAGAGAGGATACGTTCATGAAATACTATTATTTTAGAATCATGTTTTATTTCTTGAAAACTTAAATGAAGGTATATTTAACTACATAGTTAGTTAGATTTACTAAATTCCGGTCACAAACTAAATTTACATCATCACACATACAAAATCCTCTTAATATCCAAAAATATTTATAAAACATAAAATATTATAATTAATATTTCCTCTGAGTTACCAATACGTATTTATTCTTTATTGGCGTTGTTTTCTTCAGGATTATTAAGTCTTTTTAATTCTTAACGTTTTTCTAACACCAATTTGTTGGTGGTTTGAATTCCGGTTGAGGTAAAATTTAGTCTTCACTAAGTATGAAAGCAAATGAAATGTGATTAATTTGTAATTTACTAGAGTAGTTCAAGGCTAAAATGAATTATTTTCCGTGTACATTGATATATACAAATTAAATGTTATATAATATATTTGATTATGTTAATGCTATTTTTCCTGTTAATTATTTGGTCCAATTAATTATATATACATATTTTTTACTGAAATACTTCTAATATTAATTCAAATCTCCAAGTTTGTCATTATGATAGTAAATAAAAATGAACATTAATTTCATGACTAGCTTGCTAATACTATCGTTCATATCCAATTTAATTTCATTTCATAGTTCTGAAAACGTCGATAGGATTATCAAAATCCAACATAAATTTTGATAAATGTATATAGAAAAAGTTCCATGAATCTCCTTTGAAGTTCAAACACGCGGCCATATTGTTTCAATCTTGTGAGATTGATTGGATAAATGAACGTGTACTGCTCGTATGAAAAGTATTCTCCCCCACCCCCTTTTTTTGTTACTATTGATGAAGTTTAAATGAGAATGGGAAAATCATTCTTTTATCTCAAAGCAAATTACTACAGTCTTTTATTTTCACTCTAAAACTATATCAAAAGCTTTGACCGTGATGTATAAATGAATATGCTATCTATATGAATGGATTTTTTTCTATTAGTGGTATAGATTATTGAATATTGGAACTTTTGAACCAAACGAAGGGCGCTTAGTATAGTATGGCGAAACCTATGTTATACCATACCCCTCAATTTAATAAGGATTTAAAAAGCCAACCAAATAAGACAATACATTTTTAACCAACTATAATATAAGATTTAGAAGTTGTAATATTATTTTAGTTACAATTAATTTGGGATACAAATATTAGTTTTTAATATTAATAAAAATAAATTTTTACTTTCTAATCGATTTAAAAATAAGACAGCTAATTTTATTTTAAATGTATATATAAGTAACAAATATGTATAGGATTACCAAATATGTAGCCTATTTTTATCCCGTTTAAAGAAAGCTTTAGAAATCTCTTTCAGATTTAAAAGAATCAAATTAAATTTGATAATTAATCAGGTAAAATATTGACCAATCTTTAGTTAGACAGTTTAATTAGCTTAAGAGCCAGTACCAATTATACTGGAATGTTAATTAATGATAATATATATCGTCTGTTCTTCCCCTCGTGGGTTTGAACGGGCAGTGTAGAGTGTAGAAATGAAGCACCGGTCAATATTATACGACCCGTCAGAGGGCTACCAGAAGGATGTCAGAGAGGATCAAATGCACCCCTAGGGGGTACAAACGCCACTTGTTTGTTTACAATCCATCAATCGTTCATCCAAAATTCCTCCCTACTCCACATACGCTTCGATAAAAGGGAAGAAGGATCTCGTAACAGTTGATTGCCGTTTGGAATCAAGAAAATAGAGCCAAGAGGGGAGAGATCGCAAAACGAAAACTCAAATGGGAGTAAAGGGAGAAGCGGAGAGGATGAAAAAAAAAAGCCAGCTGACATCATTGGTGCGCATCAGCAAGAAATTGTTGAAGAACCAGCACGTTCTTCCGATATATTTCTTCGGCATGTCTTTACAGGCAAAAACATTGTTTTATTGGCTTAACTTTACCCCCAACCTCTTTCCTCGCATAGATCTACTTCCTCTGTTTCTGGTTCAAATTGACAAGAATAACAACTGCCAGTAAAAAAAAAAAAAAGTGTGGAAACAGATTTGTGTTAAACTGAAATGGACTCTAAAATAAATTTGGGAATTTTTTTTTTTAATGTTCTATTTCAGAAAACATTTTTGTCTCACATCTCTACCCTTAACTTTTATATAACTTGAGGGTGAGAATTTAGCTTTGTGAAGTAAGACTAATTTTTACTCTAATCAGCAAAGTGGCCTTTACAATATTTTATTAATATTTTAGTCTCTTAAATACTTAGTAATTATCCATATGGTTGTGTTTTTTTTACCAATTGTATTATTAATTTTCCTATCTATTTACATATGTTTGATCTAAACTTTCTTGTGGTAAAGTCCTCGTACCTGGACCCAATGTTCGTGGGTTCAAACCCAGCAGTGGGTGACGGATTTTTACTTAGAAATAAAAATCCATAAAACAGTTTCCTTCGGAGGGGGTGGTACCATGTCGATTGTGGCGTATAAAATATATCTGGAATGTTTGTGAAAATACCTTAACCAGATAAATTGATAGCCCCTTTCAATATCGCTCATAGAAATTCTTGTCTGCTCATTTAATCAGTCAATACATAAAGTTTACGTTAAATACTTCAAATAAATCAATAAAATAAATATATGCGTATTTACACTAATATGTAGGTATAATTAAGGTCTAATTTAGAGGAAATATGGCTTCGTTTGCGTTCAAAAAGTGTAGTAATAATATAATGTCACATGTCTGGGCTATATAATTTGTATTCTAATTTGTGGAAGTATTAGCCAGCACTAATGTACCGCTGCCCAAGGGAACGCCCAAATATACTGTACCCTAGTGACCGTTTGGGTATTTTTCTCGAAAGGGGAATTAATTTAAGTACTAGCCGGGAATCGAACCCAGGACCCCTAGGTTCGTAGCTAGGTGAACTAACTACCACATCACAATGTCGTTTAGAATGTGTAGTAAACCATATAATATGATCATTAGCACCACGTCTTACTACCCGTTCGGGTTATACGCCCTTACGCTAATGTGTAACGGTATGGTGATTGTGAGATGAAATGGAGGACCTACAGTTTGACGTGGGATCTGAACCACAGTGGAGGCCTGGCGTTCATGACATTCACAAGTTGTGATTAATACATGACTTGTCAGAGGTGAATGAAGGGTTTGGTAATCAGAAAAATCTGTGCCGGGACCGAGGATTGAACCCCGGAACCCAGCATAGAAGTCCGACACCCTACCCCTAGACCACCAGGTCACCCAAACCATATAATAAATAAAACACCGTCAGAAAACCCTTTCGGAACTCTTCTACCAAATCACTTTCAAATCAGACAAGACGAATGTTTCACTTTAGCCGGCTAGTTCCCCAATGTGGGTACTATTCAAATTATTCCAATTCTTAATTACAGCTGCTTATATATTTTTTTTAACTATTAGTAACCATGTTTAGTAGTACACTCCTGATCAAATAAATTTTGTACGTGACGTTGGGGACTGAAATACCTCGCAGTCGGGATTAAATAAAACCCATTTCCTTAAACGGTGTTTGGTCGGTATCTAGATATTAACACCTCCTACATCGACTTAGCCCAATACTTCATTAATGATAAATAAATATATGCGTAGAATAAACTCTCATAGTGGTTTTTCATCTTTCCCACAGTCAAATGCTATAGCAGTTATCTTAATCAATTTTAGTCTTTCAAACGTGGATAAATTTTTTAAAGATTGTGAAGCTTTTTTTCATTGTTATGTTGATAAAAGGGATATGAAGCTTAAGCTATAATTTGTCACTCTATCTTAATGCAAATTAGGAAACATTTCTTATAAACTCTATAATACGCATCTTCCTTACTCCATCAACGTGAATAAATGCGTTAAAGCCCAGACTTGAAATTATATGAAGAGTAACATGTCTTACAAATTAAATTAATATTTGATAGTAAAAACACCTCTTTGAAAAATAAACAATTATTATCAATTTCCGGCCTTGCAAGAAATTTAAACCGGAACCGTTTGCTCAACTTAGTCAAAATAAGATGGGTTGGGGAGGTCAAAGAAGGAAGAGCACGCCCGAATTCGCGTTAAGAGAGTATTGAGAAACAACACATATGGAAAACAAGTTGCCACACATCCGGCCGATATTCACTTCTTTACGTTTTCATAACACTATACCCTGATATATTGTTAAGCTGACACCTAGTACTGCATGACCACTACTAGAATAAATTAATGAATAAAGTAAATCGAACCATTTTATTGTTTCTAAGTGGACAGTTTTTTTTTACTGTCGAAACAAATTCCCTATCATCTTACCTCTTCTTATTGGATTTCATTTTTCAGCTCACCTTTCCTTTAGAAAGTTCATTTTTATGTTAACGATTTTTATTTTTTAGAATAAATGAGCACATGAGGCCTCTTCTTATATACTATTTTTTAAAATAAAAGCTTTTGTTTGATTTGAAAAGAAAGCTTCCGTTTACATGAGAATGGAAAAAAGGTGCCGAGATTACCTTCTTATGAAAACAAAAGTTTTTTTTTAGGGCCACTTTTAACAGAATGAATATACGAAGAAGACCTCGAGCCAATAGAATTCAATCAAAAGATACAAAGAGAAGATTTTTTGAAAAAAAGAAAGAAACAGTATTCAAGAGGAAAAAAAGTTCTAGAATTGAAAAATATACATTCACTACTCAAAACAAATCTATTATAATTTTTTTTTTAAAGTTTGTTTCCTCTCTATGGCTGTTATTGATTGCATTTATAGACTTGCTAAGCAATGTATGAAAAATTAGCCCCTAAAATTTATTTTATAGAATATCTTTTTTTTTCTCTTTTTTTTAAGTTACAACATTTAATTTACAGGCTATCCACACCTTTTGGTATGTGTGCATTTTTATGACGGTGTAGAGAGAGGTCAGAGCTCAAATCTCTACAAGGTTTACATTCCTTTTATTTATGAATTTATTTCTCACTTTCCTTTCACTTAGGTGCGTGTACATTTCCTATTGATTATATGACCCGCCTCGGTGGCGTAGTTGGCTAACGCGCTAGTCGTGTTGAGCTCGACTGCCGAGGACGGGGAGATTGAGGTTCGAATCTTGGTCGGGTGAACTGGGGATAGTTTTCCCTAAATGGTTTTCCACACTCCCTCCACGCAAATGGGGGTTCACTTCTTCTAATTCAACCTTCCTCATTCCTAATCGATTAGCGTAATTAGTACTTAAAGCGTATAGCCCGAACGGGTAGTAAGACGCGGTGCTAAATATTATAATTATTTATTCTATGTCCATCATTCTTATATCATAATTATAAATATGTGCACTGCGTGGAATGGGTAGTATGATGGGAATCATGGTGTAACAAAACCTATTTAAGTTGTTACTGTCTTAATTAAAAGGAGGGATTCTTATTTTATTTTTATTATTAGCCATATAAATTTTATTCAAATATTATATCTAGGGATTGTGGGGTCTGACAATAATGTATAATTGCTTTTGAGGTGAAAACTCATTTATGGATAGTTTAATGTTGACTGATTTTCAAAAACTAAATATTTTACAAAAATCTCTAATGATTTTGTTTCAAATGGGTATCTTGGCTAGATTTGAGATAACAATTAACACTGTATAATAGTTTTTCTGTTAAAAAATAGTTTATTTTTAGTTTACTAATGATGTATTTAAAAACTAGAAAAACTTAAAAGATGACCCAAGAGATTTGATCCTATATGGGAATTTTGAGATTGTTTGACATGACATTTACTTGGTATCAGGTTAAAGTTCGATAAAGGTTCGTTTGCTGATGAGTGATTGGGGAAATCTCTAATTATTTTGAAAACGGCTATAACGATTTTGAATGTATTGTATATCAGGGAAATGTTTGATATGAAGATGATAAAATATTATTATTACTATTATTAGCACTGCGTCTTACTAACCGTTCGGGCTATGCGCACTTACGCTCATGTGTAATGGTAGGGTAATTGTGAAATGAAATGGAGGACCTAAAGTTTAACGTGGAATCCGAACCACGTTGGAGGCCTGGCATTCCACACATTCACAAGTTGTTATTAATACACGTCTTTTCAGAGGTGAAGAAAGGGTTTGGTAATCAGATAAATATGTGCCGGGACCGATGATTGAACCCGGGACCCCCAGCACGGAAGTCCGACACCTTAATATTAGACCTCCAGGTCACTCGTGACAAAATAAAGCTGTATACTTGCGTTTTGTGGGAAAATTCTGTTTTGGATTGTTTTCTAATTATGATTTTTATTTGAATACTTTTGAAAATTGCTTTATCAATTTGGTTAAAATTAATATTGGGGGACTATTTTAGCTTATAAATAATGTGTCTTTATTTATCTAAAATAAATCAATTTTAGAGTAGTTTATTTGCGATAGTATAAAGAAAACTCTTTTTTTTAAATTGAACTATAAAATTGATTTCAAATTGGGTATTGCTTATCATGATAAATAAGATTGTTTCATTTTTATAAATAAAAGTTTTAGGATAGCTTACAAATAATCTAGTTTTGAAAATGTAAATGGTATTAAATATATTTGATTAATTTGATTTAAAGCTAATATATGACTAAAAGAATGATTATTATGAATAACAAAATAACGTGTTGGTTTTTATAAGGAAATTTTAGGTTATATAACTTAAAACCTATTTTGAAAATTATCTTTGAAGCCATTTCAGACACTATGAGAGAGATTGTGCGATTTTGTAATACCTTTTATTTTCTTTAGCACCGTGTTTTACTACCCGTTCTGGTTATTCTCCTCTGTAATAATTACGCTAATGCGTTAGGGATTAGAAAGGTAGAAATTATAAGAACCATACCAGAATTTGAACGGAGGGAGATTAGAAAATCATATTGGAAAAATAATTCTCAGTACATCCGACTTGGATCGAACCCCATTCTACCCGTCTTCGGAAATCTAGTGTATTGTGAGAGCAGCGCCTTTGGTCATGAAGCCACCGAAGCGGGTCCAAATTTAATTAAAATTGGTATAGTTGTAACAAAGGTCCAGACAGATGAACTGCCATACGGTCAAATAAATTACTTTTTTTTAGAAAGTATTTAAAACATAACATAGTAAGATATGCTAGTTACAATTTATAAAAAAAAACTGTGTGTTTCTAGATAAGCTAAATGAAGTGTTGTCACAACCTGGTAGAACTAAAACTGATTATGATCTAATACCTGTCCCTTAAAAAGTAAGTCAGGTACACAAACTTTCCGACTAACACATCTGATTCATGGAGCTTAATAAGCTGAATTATTCCTCAGAACTAATTTACTATTTTTGCTTTCATTGAAGTACACTTTTATATGTATTAAAAATTAAAACTATTTAAACTTTCGGCATACAAAGTTATATTTTTTTGTTTTTAACCAGCAATATTTAATTTAAACTTATAAAACAGAAGTTTTAATTTATTCATCCAGAAAAGTTGTTTTGAATTTAAAACTAGGATTATGTTAGCGATTTAAATACAAAAACTATTCGTAATGTAGTATGAATTGTTGAACTTCCCAAATTAAAATAGAATTAAAACCGAACTCTATTTGTGGTTGAAATTTATGTTTTATTACCATTTTGTTTATTTCATAACTCCACAAAAATATATTAATTTTTTTATTTATCTGTCTTGGATTATTGCCAACAGTTTCAGAAACTTATTATTTTAAAATAATGTACCTTAATGATAGTAATATATATATATATATATATATATATTTTAAATACATATTATTTAAAAGTGTTTTATTTTAAAAGATAAGGGATAATTAAATATTAAAATAGGATGATACTTCTTAATAATTAATTAATATTGGGTGGAAAGTAACGCGATAAAATTCCATATTTTTGCTATTTTATAGACAAAAACGTTATTGGCTTGAACAAATCTAACATTGCTTTAGTAAATGGTTAGAGTTTACTTGTCTACACTTATTGTAATCTATAAAGTATTACAATATCTTCCATGGGTATTGATACATAATCGACACTATCTTTTTGTCTTCATTTAAAGGGCTTTGTTCATATGCTGCTATGTTAAAGATAGATATTCAAGAATTGCTGGGATTACAAAACGTAGAGAACTAAACTAAATGTATAAAGGAAATCAATATAATATTCCACGGTAACGAATATATTGCTAATCAAATATGGCTTTTTGGTTTAATAATGACAAAATCTTTAACAGTGTACTAGTTTGGTATAACCTGTACTTAACACTAAACTGTTGTTTATGACCCTATACAATTATAGACTTATAAACAAAAATTTACATTGATATGTAAAATAACTGACATGTTTAGGTTGATATTAAAACCTAGATTGTCCATAAAACGAAAGATAACTGGTATAAGAGCATGGAACGAATATTTTTGAATCAAATGTTCAAAACACAAATTTTATTGGCATTTGTATTTTCCTCATCTCCGTTTTGTTCTCCTATTGATGGTTTTCTCAACCCAGTTACGTTATAAAACTACTTAGTTCCTGGCATTTATGAATATTTGCTCTATTATTATAAACCCTTAATTCACGTACGCTTCCATTCCACCTTAAGTGAGAAGCAAATATATTAAATTCAAAAAAGTAAATTTGTAAGTAGGTAAGTGAACAAATGTTTTATTTGAGTGGAAAAGATCTTTAAAGGGCATATTAAAATATACAGCGTCACACAGCACCACTCCCTTTAAAGGGACGAATCTCAAGAGGGCTGTTCTTATGACTTGTTCCCTAAATTTTAATTCTAAATGTCTACTGTAAAACATTAGCTAACAAGATTAACTCTATTATACGGAGCAGAGAGACTGTTGTATTTTACGATGGGGCAACTTTAGGTATCTTATAGTCATTTATGTAAAACGGGTTAAAATAGCGCTTGCTTGTCTAAGGAGAAAATCCTTTTAAGATCGTTTTAATTGGATACACGTTCGTGCTTGTCAAAATATTGAGTTATTTTTCTTAAATCTGTGATTATATTTAAATTGAAACCAATTTTATTATAATTATTTTGAATTTGCTAAAAAAATAAGTTTTTCATGCATCTTATTTATGTTTAATTTCCTAATATTTTAAGACTATTGTGAATATAATGGAGGTAAGCTATATTTTAAGTTTTCTCTTTTTTTAATGATAATTTACCTCTAAAAATTATTCTTTATATCAATTATTTTGCTAAAACATATAACATTAATAAAAGCAACAAAAACTAAACCTATTTGATTGTTCTTTTTAAAAAAAGGCTAAATAAAATAATTATAATGTAATTTATTTAAATTATTTATAATATATTATATAGAATGTTCGGAAATATATTTTTAATAGTTTCTAAAATACATTACTAATATCTTAAATAGGCCTACGTTAGTAATTTAGATACACATTTACAAAATGTTGGAGAAGTATATTTTGACCCAAAAATAATATTCACTCTTTCTTTACCTCTCTTTGTAGACGTAGCTTGTTATGAAAAGGTGAAAAATATAATGTCATTAATAGTCATAAAAGCTTTACCCCAGCTACTGTACGGCGCACTCTTGACGTTTAAGTACGGTAGTAACCTTTTAAATAGAAAATGTTAACAGTTTAGAAGAATAATTGTTGTTAATTTATTTAAGTGTCAAGTTCCAAGCAAGACTTGCAGCCCTTCAATAAGAATATTTTTTTCGCAACGTTTATGTATGTTAAATTGGGGTAAAATAACCCTAACATATACATATAAATAGTCATTAAAATATATGAATGTTTCAGAAATAATTATGAGTGCATCGAAAATTAATACAAACCTCACAAATATTGCGTTATAATATATTATTTTAAATCTCACAATCAAAATAAATAACTATTAAGAATACATCTAATATATTTAATCAATAGTAGTTAAAAACTTAAATGTATTTCTTAGTATTCTGTATATTTACACTCAGCACCAAACTTAACAAAACTGAACCTCAAATTTGTAGATGCATTAAAGGTTAAATATTGTTAGGTTGGTCTAGCTTGTTATATTTCGTAGAGTTTTTCGGTATTGGTGCCCCCCAAATTGATCCTTAAACGACTTTTACCCAAACGCCTGTTGAGCTTCACCCAATAGAAAAAATAATGTACAATTTATGGCCATGGTCACAGACAAATAATATACCCAGACACTCAACCTCCAGGTTAATATGGTTGCAATCCTTTTGGCAGCTTGAATACTACAATGCTAGGATCGCTGCGGTTAGTCCTATCATCAGCCAGCAGTGACACTAGCGAAACCCAGTGTTGAAGGACTCAAGCTGGCAAAAGGAGCTCAGCGAAACTTCTGTAAGTTTGAGAGTCTGTTTCTTACTTGTCTGTGGCCATGACTTAAAACTGGCTTGGTCAGATAAACAGCAACCCTATTCAAGGGTTGACCTTGTGAATTGTAGTCATTAAGAATGCTAGTATGATGGAGAACTACCTCCATATCAAAATAAAAGGGATGTCGTGTTCCACTTAGTCTAAATCGATTTTTGGTATGAAAAGAACATTACAATTTTATAGCGTGTGTTAAAATTTACATCCAATCTTGTCACTGGTAGGTGTTTCCCCTGTATAGGCTCTGCTTAGTACTATACAAAAACAAAACAACAACCAAACATTAGTTTTACTGTATTTATAAAGCTATTTACACGTGTACTCTGTAATATATTCAAACAAATTTTTAGTCTAGGTAACAAGGTTTTCCATGTTTACAACTCAAAAGTTGTACGGTAAAAATGGCCGATATAGGATGCGTTCGGTTCCTCAAAGGGTACCAGAAATATCATAGAAAGGGTTTTACAAATAAGATCTTGTACAATATTTGATGTTCACACGAAGACATTATGTGGCTGCTTATTCCTGTATAGCTTTTTGTGCATTACGTTGTGTCGTGTATGTACCAGGTTTAAGTTTATGTCATTTGTTACTCTTCAGTGTTAACTGTAATAGTAACTGGGTTGTGTGAATGTAAGCTCAAATTATATAAATACTTTTAATGTCACCTGTGAGATTTTCACTGTCCAAATAAACACTTTATGCTAACTTATATGAGTGCAAATCAATCAAACTATTAACACAGGTCACTGTAATATAATCTGGAATATCTTTATTATTTTAACCACTTCTTGTCAACTAATGGCAGTTTTGCTCGTTGTTTAGTTTTAAAAAGGTTAAATTATCTTAAGAAATACTAACCATCCCGGAAGGAAGATCATCCATTTAACGGCCATTCTGGTCTGCACCGATGGTCTTGTTGACAGCATAATTTCTAGTGATAGTGGAGTCGAAGCTCAAGTACAGGTCAGGATTAGTGATGATGTATTTTTCCTAATATATTATTATTATTATTATTATTATTAGCACCGCGTCTTACTACCCGTTCGGGTTATACGCACTTACGCTAATGTGTAATGGTAGGGTGATTGTGAGATGAAATGGAGGACCTACAGTTTAACGTGGAATCCGAACCACGGTGGAGGCCTGGCATTCCTCACATTCACAAGATGTCTTGTCAGAGGTGAAGGAAAGGTTTGGTAATCAGATAAATCTGTGCCGGGACCTGGGATTGAACCCCGGCCGCCAGCACAGAAGTCTGACACCTTACCCCTAGACCACCAGGTCACCTCCCTAATATACTTCCTCTCAAATGCGGATACATTTCCTATAAAACATATCTTTCTTATTCTAACCTTATTGAATTTGATTATTCTGAAAATATAGTAAGATATGGTACTGAAAAATACCAACATGGTCCTAGTGTTATTTTTATAGATATATTTAATCCAGTAATTAAATCTTAGAAGTGAACTTCAAGTGTTTAAAGATTTGATCTAATTTTATAGAAAACTCAAGCAAACCATACCAAAAAAAAATTGCTACTAAATAGACTAGAGCTACGGAATATGCTATGTTCACTGGTTTTTTTTTTTTTTTTTTTTT
>CABEEJ010001105.1:130362-181219 GCA_901482245.1 Timema douglasi | reverse complement strand
GTGTCCAATGTATCGATATTCCTCTAAGGAGTGTCCAATGTATTGATATTCCTCTAAGGAGTGTCCAATGTATCAGTGTTCCTCTAAGGTCTGGAAAGCACGATATATGTGTTTTAATCTCCTACACCAGGTTTACACTAGCGTTCTTGGGTAGTTACCAGAGCTTGTCGTGACTCTACTAGTAGACTGTTCCTTAACGGGACTGTACTAGTCAAACCCTCCCCCTCTTTTCCTCTATCTATTTTACCAACCACATAAACAGCCATGTAGTGAGCAAGTGAGTCTGTTCTAGGCTCTAATTAAATATATTATCTCCACCTCGTCATAGTATCTGCCGCTTTGTGTTATACGCATACATTAATTACGATAGTGTAATAGGGAGTAGGAAAGGATAAATTTAGAGGAAATGTACCTAAATTTGCGTGGAGGTGGAGTGTGAAATTCTTTATGAAGAAAACCTATCCTTAGTACACCGGACCTTGATTCAAATCCCGTCACCGGCAATCAAGTCCAACACAAAATGTGACGCGTTATCAGTTAGACCACGTGAGCACAGACTTATATTTAGTGATTCACTATATAATTCAAAAGTTTGATTTATTGTTACTAGGTAAGTATAAAGTTGGACACCCTAGCTCACTCGGTGGCGTTTTTGTCTACTGAGCTAAGAGCCCCGGGTTCGATTTCTGGTATAGTCAATAACTTTATAATTGATTGACTGTTAGTCTACTCTTTAACAGTGATGAATTAACGTTCGGGGGTTGGGTGTTGTGTCTGTTATAAACTTAAGTTAGTTTATAAGTCGTGTGCTGATATAATCATTCGGTTCATAAAGTGCAAGTTAAATACACCAAATAAATGTAAAAAAAAGATAAACAATTTAAGGATATTAAGATAAAGCATCAATATTTTAATACATAAAAAACATTAAAAAGACACAATATTCGGGTAAAATTAGATGATTTTTTTTTAAAAATTCGATAACAACGCCTTTTGTTGTCGGTAGCTTTGTTTCGATACCCACGTAACCTGTCTTAACCTGGTACACCATATAGAAACGTGAAACAGTAGTGAGAGGATAGATATTTTATCTGCTAAACGAAGGGAAGGAGGTTCCAGGTGCGGGACAACGCTTACATCTCTCTATCTCTCTCTGGGTCTTGAGGTTACGTAGCCCTCTCCAGGGTCCTGTATGTATCTGGGGGAAGTATCCCCAGGGGTAACATCACGCAAACCTACAAGCTATTTGTTATTCACAGCAGCCCGTTCAGATCACAGCCACGGTCAAGAGCCGCAGTATCTTCTCTGCGGTCTATTTGACCTTGCTATAGACACGAGCTCTTCAAGTGGTGATACTTAGATCGAGTCCCGGCTGGACAACTTCACTAAACACCCGGGTGTCAAGTTATCTGGAACTAACCCTTCTTCTGTTTAGAATGTAATTTATAAAAAGTGGTATCTATTTCAACGGTCTCCCCCTTTCCCACCAGTGTTTTAAAGACCATTCGATCTAGCGCGTTAAAACGCATGAGAAATGTACCACATTTGTGGGAAGGAAGAGCATTTAGGGGTTCTAAGAAACTCTTCACTTAAAACTATTATTATTATTAGCACCGCGTCTTACTACCCGTTCGTGTTATATCCACTTACGCTAATGTGTAAATGGTAGGATGATTGTGAGATGAAATGGAGGACCTACAGTTTTAACGTGGGATCCGAACCATGGTGGAGGCCTGGCATTCCTCACATTCACAAGATGTCTTGTCAGAGGTGAAGGAAGGGTTTGGTATTCACTTAAAACGATTGGGAATTTTTAAACACCTAGTTTCTCAATTTTGGGAAGAAAAAAAAACTGATCCAGAAGTGAACGATGACTTTATCCGTGAGACCACCAATGCGGATTTCTTTATGTTGATCAACTTGTCACTATATCTTAGAAAATACTGCGGCTAGTTGTTGAATAAAGCTATCATTATTATTATTATTATTATTACTATTGTTTATTGGTGACCTGGAGGTCTAGGGGTAAGGTGTCAGACTTCTGTGCTGGCGGCCGGGGTTAAATCCTCGGTCCCGGCACAGATTTATCTGATTACCAAACCCTTCCTTCACCTCTGACAAGACATCTTGTGAATGTGGGGAATGCCAGGCCTCCACCGTGGTTCGGATTCCACGTTAAACTGTAGGTCCTTCATTTCATCTCACAATCACCCTACCATTACACATTAGCGTAAGTGCGTATAACCCGAACGGGTAGTAAGATGATGATGATAATAATTATTATGACTATTATTGATACTTAGAGCGCACATTCGCTGAACCGATTTATATACATGCACACGATTTACAGACCCTCTTAATCCGGGCACAGACACAAAACCCAGCTCCCCGACTGTTAATTACTCACCGCGAAAGAGGAAACCTTTTATTCTCCCAATTATACATTTCTCGGCCATGCCGAAAATCTTACCCTAGATCCTTATCAGTGCGAACAGGCGAGCTACCAGCTGAGCTCAAGTGTCGGACTATCAATAACAATAATTTATTGATCCTAATAAACTTGATCAATATTGTAGCGACTTTCGAAACCAGAGTTTGGATTGAACAGAGACAGAACTAGATTGTCATCCGTCCTTTTGAATTAACTGCCTGGGTGCTGTGTCTGTTCTATAACCATCCTATGACCTATTTTAAAAAAAATCAAAATAGCTGCTAGAAAAGTTACTATATCTACTTTCACATATTCATAGATCAAGTCATGTGATCTCCAGCTGTCACTGTTGATAGATATTATTAATACATATAAAACAACAATAATTCTCGTAGTATACAATGGTAAAATGCCATTAATGTTGAACACAACAAAATATGTTTGTATTCTATAAAAGTATCTTCCTGTAGTTTGTAAGTCGCGGGCTGGTACAGTCACTGGGTTCAGAAAGTAGAGGTATAACAACCTTTTTACAAATCAAGCTAAACTAATAGTTAATTCTGAAGCTTTACCAGAAGTTTCCATCAAACTGTAATGAACGCTCAACGTGTGGTGGTGACCTCTTAGCCAGGAGACCGGGGGTCGAGGACAACCGACTGACCTGGGCTGGTTTTACCACAGTTTGGTTTTCCCTTTCACTTCCAATTCCGGTGAGATTCATTTAAAATTTTATCAGTTTGTTTTGTTTGTGGTTTTGTTTGGGGGGAGGGTGGAGATGGGGAGAGGTAAATATTTAAAATCGTGGATGGATGTTAAAATAAAAAGCACGAATGCATAAAAAATAATTAATATAAAGTTTTATTATAATGAAAAGATAAATAAATTCTTCACTCTGAAAACAAGATTTTTTGTTTTTTTATAACCATGGGTTGTACGCATATGTACTAATTACGCTAGTGTTTTGTGGATCAGGAAGGTTAAATTTAGAGGAGTTGTACCCACATTCGCATGTAGGGATAGTGGGAAACCATCTAGGAAAAACCACCCTTAATACGCCCTACCGATATTTGAATATAGATCTTCTAATCATCGCAAGTCCAGTGTATTTCGAAAGTGACGACTAAGACCATCGAAGCGGGTAAAAAAAATCACTTTCCGCGGCGTAATTTTTTTCAACATTTTTTTAAAGTTTAGAGAAACAACAGCTTTATTTTTTTATTGATTTCTGTTGTTTTGTTGTTTTTCTCTTTTCCCCAAAATAAACGTACGAGGCTGATGCAACGTGTTCCCTCGTGATATCGAAGCACTCAACTTGTGTCTGTGTTCCCCCCTCCCCCTCCACTAAACCAATCAGACGGGCCCGCAGTCTGTTGAGGGATGAGGGGAAGGGTGGACTTTAGAACTCTCCTCTGTACAAACACAGGAGCTTCATCCCAACACGAGGACCCCCTCGTTGAAGGACGGTAGTTTGAGTCTCGCCCGGTATTCTCTCGTCTCGGGAGATTTGGAGGCGCTTTCAAGTTTTATCTGACGAGCGGTGCGGACGGCCGGTTTCTGCCATGGTCGAGAGCCGTCTCAAAATGGGTGCTCCTGCTACCACTGGACGTCTCTAAGGGATTATTTTGTATTTATTCTTTCAACCTCCGTTTGGATACTTCAATCGGGATATTATTAGATTGGATACAAATTGATCGATGTCGCTTTAGTCATAGAGGTCCCAGCTGCCAATTACACAATCATGTGTGTGTTTTACTGGCATTTAGTGTTTTCTAAAACATTTTAATTATAGATAAAATATACTTAATATCTAATATGCAGATCGTTAATTTACCCCCCAGAATTAATTTTCCCTTTTGTAATTTTTGGCTTCTTCTGAACCTGAATCCAGCACCCTAATTTTTACATCCCTTACCGTTTCCAGCTTATGGCAGTTTTTTATTCAAGTCATATGTTTCCCACTACCGGCTTGTTGGGTCTGTCGTGTGACGTAATTTGCCACCCTACCTTGTATTTCCCTATGTTTTCTACTTTTTGTGAACAATTTCCAATTTATTTTCGCTTGAAATAAAGCACTTCGAAGTTAGGTCACCAGCTGGTTGCCGGCCTGACTAATGATACTATTTACATCTATTAAATAAAATAAAAGGACGGAAGGAACAACGTAAAACATTGTTTTAAATAATTTAAATAAGGAAATTTGATTTAAAGAAGAACACTTACCTTGTATTAAACATATTAATTATCCTTTTAAGAAGTGTGTTTGACTCTTGTATACATTTTCAACGTCGACCATGTTTGTTTTTAACGCATGCGCAGTTCTATCAAACAAGTGAGTAGCGAGTCTCGTGATTGTAAAAGAAGAAAAAAAGAAAAATTAGCTGGATGTAAATAACTCAAAAACGAGCGCGATTTTTAAATTTTGACAGAAGGAAATAAACATTTAATTCTTTTGTGAAAACATTGTTCACCTTCATTGGGTTATATTTCAATATTTATGTTAAACCTGCATTGTATTTGATTTTATCCCAAGTCCATAGCCAACATTTTATCTTTTGTTTTTTTATATATCAGTTTTCTCTTTGGACATGGAAGTATGAATAGAACATTTTTAAATTTGATTATCGGAAGATTTTCGATAGGAGACGAGGTCTTCTTCCTCGGTGTTGGTCCAACATGGAGCCAAATCTGTGGAGCTCCTAATTCAAATTATTTTAAAGTGAATTAAAGGTTGTGAATTAAAGTACAAGTAGCAAAAATGGAAAGCTAAGTGTTTTTGCAATAACTAGACTATTTATTTTCGTTTAAATTGTGGAAGAATTTGAATTACTAAAGTGAAACAAATTTCTGAAGATGGTGTTTCAATATGGACTAATTATTCATGGGTGAGGTCAAACCAACTCTTCAACTTTAAATTATTATCATTTTTTTTTCTCCTATAAAAATCAGAATTCATTTACTTTCAGAAAGAGAGAATAATGCAGAGAATTAATCAACATTTTATTTTTATGTATAATTATTAATTTTATTGATTATGTATTTTTTCTCTTCTTTTTTGTTTCAACAATACTGTTCTATACTTTGTTAAATTAGAATTATAACTACCCGGAATTAAATAGGTAGGCTTGGGATGTGGTAAAAAAGGAAACAATAATAAATCCACAAAAGTGCCAACAACTGTTATTTAAACATTTATTTTTTTATTGTAGTCTAAATTACATTTGTTACAACAATACATTTTATCTAAATTGTTCATGTTTTAGTTTTAAGTTTACCCAGTGGTCTCGAGTATTGAGAGTCGTCGTGCCACTGACTGAATTAGCCGAGGTAAAAACATTTCTTTTAATTATTATTTTTCTCCTAGATACTAGGGGTGGCACCCAACAAAAACACAATCTTTATACATCTTGATGTTAACTATTGTTGTTACAGCATAAGATGTCAGAAGACACTTGATACTAGACAAAGTAAAATTATATATATAAAAATATATATACAATACATATTGTTCTCTCACACTGTAGTTATTTTTTATTTTTTTCATTACAGTCGTAGCTTCATAAGTCTTATAATCTATCTCAAGACTAGGACAGGCACAACATCCAGTTCTCGGCTGTTAATTCATCACTGTGAAAGGGTAGATCCACATTTCACCAATGATACATTTATCGAGCATGCCGGGAATCGAACCAGGGACCCTTATCTCCCCACCCACTCCACCCTCGGACACCGTCCATAGAAAGGCTATCCCAGCACATGTTATTGTTAGAAGGGGATTCGTGAAACGACGGTGGACCACATTTTATGTAATAATTATGAGTCATCCCCCCGACGAAAAATTGATCAAGTCTAGCTCATCCATATCACAAGGTGTTTATCAAATACTTGCAACGATTAAAATGTTTCGTCCTTTTTGTGTAAATCTACAGCTCAATACTTTTTTTTTTGAGACGTCAACAACTTTCAACCACATCTGGCATCTTGTATCAATAGTGTTTATACATTCACTGTTACTGTAAAGCTATTTAAATATAATTTGATAGCCCCATTTCCGATAGTTTAAAATACAAGAAAACGGCTGAACCAACCTGACAAAACGACCACTCATTTAAAGATTAGGGGAACAGTTTGTCGGAAAAAATAGCAGCTCACTACGAGAAACTTAATTTTCTCGTAATTTCCCAGCTTTTCTTCTGTGGCTCATCTGTACAATAATTCTTTGTTTACATCTCCATGGAAACCACGATTTGTGTATGATTGTATATCGGTAAATAAAATATCTATCTTTGGGTAAAAATAGTAACAACTTGATTCTTACATGAGTGATACGGTGCAACAAATAAATATAGATCTAGGAGAAGGGACGTTTAAAGTTCTCATCGTGGTTTGATGGGAGAAATAAACGTTTTGATTAACATTATGTAGCACCGAAAACACAATCTATGTATAGCTCATAGCCTTTGATGAGTAAAGTAAAGCTTTGATTAGAAAGTCGAGTGAGGCCAATAAAATGTTGAAGCACTTTAGTGCGATAGTGTGCAGCCATAATTGCAACGATTTATTAGCTATAAAGTTAAATCGATATTATAAGTTAGTAAAATTTTATACAATAATCCTCGGAGGAAATACTTTTATTTTTTAAATAAATAACTAAAATGTGTTTAGTAGATAAAGAGAAATGGCGGCTTACTGAAATTTCTACAATTGCAGTAAGCCGCCATTTCTCTTTATCTACTAAACAAATTTTAGTTATTTATTTAAAAAATAAAAGTATTTTCTCCGAGGATTATTGTATAAAATTTTATTAACTTATAATATCGATTTAACTATATAGCTAATAAATCGTTGCAATTATTAGAGAAATTTAATTTTTGGGGGGAAAAGGCTTTGTGAATCAACTTCCGTCATTTAATATACATACATATAAATAATCTGTTTCGGTGGCAGCATGGTCCAAGGTGTTACTCTCGCAATATACTAGACTTCCACCGATGACAGGGGATCGGGTTTCAAATCCAGGTCTGATATACTGAGGGTGGTTTTCCAAAATTGTTTTACACTTTCCCTTTACGAAAATTCGGGTACTTTTTAGCACCACATCTTATTACCCACTCGTGTTATACGCTTATGTGCTAATTACGCTAATGGTTATAGGGAATAGGGAGGTTAAATTTAGAGGAAAATTACCCAAATTTGGTAGAGGGAAAGTGTAAAACCATTTTTACCCACCCTCATTAAACCCTACCAAGATTCAAACCTCGACCTCCTCGTCATTGGCAGTCTATTCTACTGAGAGAGTATCACGTTAGACCGTGTGACCACCGAAGCGGGTAATGCGGGTACATTTACTCTAAATTCAACCTTCCTGATTCCTAACCCATCAGCGTAATGAATACTTAAGCGTTTAAACCGAATGGGTAGTAATACGTGGTGCTAAATAAATAATAATAAGTTATTAATTTCAAATTATCGATTATGTGGGGTGTGTGTGTGTTAATTGTAGGCCTATTATTGTGAAAATTATCCTATGCAAAAAGTTTTATATTTTTTATAATGTAGGATACTTAATATATTGATGCATACACTTTACATGGAATTATTTCCATTTTATTAAATAAAATTAATACTTTTTAAATTTTATGTATATAAAATGAATATTTAATTCATACAAAGAATAGACCCAACAAATTTACATTTCCCGTTTTTATTACACTATAGACAATGCAGGCTGATTTATTTACGAATATATATATATATACACTACTTAGCCTGATTTTCACACCTCGATAAAACTAAACTCGTCTCAGCATTTATAAAGTATTTTTTTACAAGATACAAACATATTTTGTACGGTCAACGTTGAAAAAATGTATCTATAATATTATTTATTATCATTAATATATTGGAATTGATACTATGAAATATTTAAAATGAAAACTGTGAGTATATGAAATCAGCTCTAGTAACTTTCTAGCTGTCAAGATGCCGCCCTTTCTGTTATAATTTACTTGGATGACAAGTGAAAGTTGTAATCCAACATTGAAGGACTAACTTACACTAACAATGGACCAATCAGTGAAGAAAGTGACGCAGGTTTATTCACAAGCTGATCATTTATTCAGAAGAGATTTTGATTTCATTTTGACTCCGAGGGATATTCTATTTTATGACTGATTTTATTTCGTTTCAAGTGAGCCATAGTGGATTATTTTTTACAGCCTACAACTTCTGATACAGTTTAACGAACACGCTCAGATATTAAAGCTGAAAGTTTTTTTTAGATAAATGATACGGTGCAAAAAAGTTTCTCTCTCTGTTATCTCGTAAGATTTGTGAAACAAAATAATGTAAAATTTTGCAGAAACACTCCACCAAAAAGCAACAATAGTTTCACATTTCATAGTGTCCTATAAAACAATATACGGTTGCTTATAGCTTCAAAAATATTGGTTTTAAACCAATAAATGTAAAACAAAAGAGTTTTAATTTCAACAATACTACAACTCATTATAACTTTTTAAGTTATTTAATATCTCAAATATTTGCAGAGGTGATCAAAATTGGAAATTCATGCTTATGTAAAGTACCCTCAAAATCATTTTAGTGTAAAAATGAAAGCCATTTCGTTTATATTGCTGAACAGTGCCTAGATAAAAAAAACTTATCAAAATTGTTTGAGCAAATTTCGAGAAAATCGGTTTATTCTCTTTTTTCCCTTCTGTAATCTACCCTAAGGTTAGATACCTATCTCTAAAATATCCTCGGGAAAAGCTTATTAATACCCTAGATAGCAAGTTTTAGCCCAATTCGTAAAATGGTTTCGGCTCTAGTGCGAGATACAGACGGACAGACAGACGGTATCGCGAAAACCACTTTTTCGGTTTCATGGGGTCGTGGTTAAACGTCGACATTGGTCAAAATCTCGAGTTTGATTTTTTTGAAAATCACAATAATTCTCTCTCTGAGGGGTTGAGATATTATTATTATTATTATTATTAGCACCGCGTCTTACTACCCGTTCGGGTTATACGCACTTACGCTAATGTGTAATGGTAGGGTGATTGTGAGATGAAATGGAGGACCTACAGTTTAACGTGGAATCCGAACCACGGTGGAGGCCTGGCATTCCCCACATTCACAAGATGGAGTTGAGATAAAGTTAAAGTATATGCTACATTTTATTTCCCCACGTATTTCATTCATAAAAACCTGCATCATAATCTTCAGCGAGAACTTATACAAATGACGTATTTACTGGTTCTCTATCCACTTTGATTGCAATGGCGCATTTTACCCAAAGTTTTCATTGAAGTGGATGACTTATGAAATAGTTTATAACCAATTTGGTTTCAAAGTAGAGCTACACCATGTTCAATTTAACACGAACAAAGTCGGTGACCTGGCGGTCTAGGGGTAAGGTGTCAGACTTCTATGCTGGCGGCCGGGGTTCAATCCCAGGTCCCGGCACAGATTTACCTGATTACCAAACCCTTCNGGGAATGCCAGGCCTCCACCGTGGTTCGGATTCCACGTTAAACTGTAGGTCCTTCATTTCATCTCACAATCACCCTACCATTACACATTAGCGTAATTGCGTATAACCCGAACGGGTAGTAAGACGCGGTGCTAATAATAATAATAATAATAATAATAATAATAACACGAACAAAACACTCTATTTTGCAGCGACGTGTTGTTAGAGTAAAATAAAACTTAAAATCCATCTAATCATTTGTATGGTGGGGTTATCTAACACAAGAAATGTCTTAATTTATTTCAGGTTACGGTTGGTCTCAGTAATGAGAGGTAGTGAAACCTTAATAGTTTGAGACCCACCACTATAATCCTGGCAAGCTGTGAGCCTCATTGTAATACAACTCTCCTAATAAAATGTTATTAAACGTGGATAGTTGAATAGCCGCCACTATATTCCTGGCAAGCTGTGAGCCTCAGTATTATACAACTCTCATAATAAAGTGTTAATAAGCGTGGATAGTTGCATAGCCGCCACTATACTGCTGACAAGCCGAATCTTGCCAATAAACTGCTGAGTGTGATCGGTCTCCCAGGTCGTGACGTATCGACTGAAAGCCACACGATACTTGATTGACGTGTCACTGGTGGTCTCTGACTAATGATCAGACTGTGGGGTCTCGCAAACTGTGAGGGGTGAGCCGTAAACAACCCTGTAGGCTTTTGGGTAGTTGACTTGTCCTTTACTGAACACGCTGTTTTCTCAGTTCCCGACTTACAAACTAAATGTATCCAGTAAGTTGTACAGTGCACTAGCCATCCAAACTTGGCGCTAACATTTGTCTGTGATGTATTCGCTGATAGGATACCTTGTATTAAAGCCATCCATCTCCTCGAGTTGTGGTAGCTTATCTAACCAATTGAACAAGGTTCCCAGAATGGCTGTATAATAATTACATTATTTTGAGCAGAACTTGTTTCGTCTGCTATTTTGTTCTTTGATATTTTGTTCTTATTAATATTATTATTATTTCATTAATTTAAAAATAATCATACTTAAATTTAAGTTAATTTAATTGATTAAAATTCTTATAAATTAATTTTATAAGTTTTAAAATGGTGGTAATACACGGGTACACGGGGACTGACAGTGAGAACGGGTGTTTGTTCCAGTGCTCCAATCTCTTGTATTGTTCCTGTCATGCTCCATGAAGTAGAGAACAATGACAATCATCTGGCGCTCCGCCCTGGCCCGTCTTCACTGCTACATTAGCAACATCGATTCTCGATAAACTCTCGCCTTCATCTTCTATGTTGAGATATAAATGTGCTACATCTCAATCAGACCTCACCTCCCGTTGTAAAGAAGAAAGATGGATAGCAGGGGTTGTTTGTGGGTTGTTACCAGGGCTAGCAAGGCTTGAGGGGACTGTACTAGTAAACTGTTCCTTCCTTACTATGAGCTCTTGGGTTGTTACCAGGGCTAGCAAGTCTTGATGTTACTGTACTAGTAAACTGTTCCTTCCTTACTACCAGCTCTTGGTTTGTTACCAGGGCTAGCAAGTCTTGATGTTACTGTACTAGTAAACTGTTCCCTCCTCACTATCAACTCTTGGGTTGTTACCAGGGCTAGCAAGACTTAATGTGACTGTACTAGTAAACTGTTCCCTCCTCACTATCAACTCTTGGGTTGTTACCAGGGCAAGCAAGGCTTGACGTGACTGTACTAGTAAACTGTTCCCTCCTCACTATCAGCTCTTGGGTTGTTACCAGGGCTAGCAAGGCTTGATGTGACTATACTAGTAAACTGTTCCTTCCTTACTACCAGCTCTTGGTTTGTTACCAGGGCTAGCAAGTCTTGATGTTACTGTACTAGTAAACTGTTCCCTCACTATCAACTCTTGGGTTGTTACCAGGGCTAGCAAGGCTTGATGGGACTGTACTAGTTAACTGTTCCTTCCTAACTACCAGCTCTTGGTTTGTTACCAGGGCTAGCCAGGCTTGATGTTACTGTACTAGTAAACTGTTCCCTCCTCACTATCAACTCTTGGGTTGTTACCAGGGCTAGCAAGGCTTGATGTGACTGTACTATTAAACTGTTCCTTCATAACTACCAGCTCTTGGGTTGTTACCAGGGCTAGCAAGGCTTGATGTTATTGTACTAGTAAACTGTTTCCTCTTTACTATCAACTCTTGGGTTGTTACCAGGGCTAGCAAGTCTTGACGTGACTGTACTAGTAAACTGTTCCTTCCTATCAGCTATGATTACATGTATGTTTATTGACTATAAAGGGCACGTTTGATATCATTTTTTTCTATCACATCCTCTCGGGCTATACGCATACATTAAATATTCTAAAAGTGAAGATATGTGAATAAGTGGAATTTTATATGAGATGTACCCGCATTTGTGGAGAGAGTGGGAAGCCATTTAGGGAAAAACCTGCTTATGTACACCCGACAGGGTTCTCTTCTGCGTCTAAAAAATTGTTGCACAAAATGAATGAGAGCGCGGGGAATACACATACAAAAGCAGTTTCCTTTGTTTTACTAACCGTATCAAGAGATCACGTGACTATGTTTTAGAACTTCTGGAGCAAGGAGAAGGAGAGAGGGTGAGTTGAGTCTTACGGGTCAAACAGCGCCGCTCTTGTATTACTACCCCCGGACTGACGACACCCAAGGGGTACACAACAAACACTGTCTGGTCTGCACAGAGGAAAACACAGAAATGAGTACAAAACTAATTTTAATGTCCGCCAGATTGTATAACTCTCAAGGGCATTATTTGAATGGCTTGGGTGACTAATAAATAAGCTATAAGGGTCAATAAAAAGATAAACGTGATTCAGGCGAATGAGTCATACAATAAGAAAATATGTCTTATTGAGTGAAGTCAAAGAAGGCAACGAATTCAGCCGATGGATGACCGCAAACAAGAAAATAAGATGAGTTTCAGGATATAAAATAGGAAACCTCTGATAGGACGTGCTAGAGGACTACATTTTGACAAGTCAATTTGCATCTGTAGAAATACGGAACACATAATAATAATAATAATAATAATAATAATAATAATAATAATTTGACAACGAGTACCTTTGAATGTTTTTACCACAATTTATTTTAGCACCCCATCGTACTACCCGATTGAGTTATTCGCATTTGTCTACACTAATGGGGCGGAAATGAGAAAAATTTTGCTTGGAGGGGAAGGGGAAACCATTTAGGAAAAAGTGTAAACGACCAGGATTAGAATATCTACCACCTACGTCATCAGAAAACCAGATAGGACGAGACTGATCTTTGGTCCGTCATCTCCCCGATGAGGGGTCAGTACGATTTGAGTTAGAAATTATTTGTTTATCAAACCCTTCCTTCACCTCTGACAAGACATCTTGTGAATGTGAGGAATGCCAGGCCTCCACCGTGGTTCGGATTCCACGTTNATTGGTGTCCTGCTTGTTGTATTATTATATAATACAGGAGTACTGTGATACACCTGGGTCTAAGTGCCGTGAGATAAATATGATACTAAATGTCATACATTGGTGTCCTGCTTGTTGTATTATTATATAATACAGGAGTACTGTGATACACCTGGGTCTAAGTGCCGTGAGATAAATATGATACTAAATGTCATACATTGGTGTCCTGCTTGTTGTATTATTATATAATACAGGAGTACTGTGATACACCTGGGTCTAAGTGCCGTGAGATAAATATGATACTAAATGTCATACATTGGTGTCCTGCTTGTTGTATTATCAAATACAGGGGTGCTGTGATACACCTCGGTCTAAGTGCTGTGAGATAAATATGATACTAAATGCTATACATTGGTGTCCTGCTTGTTGTATTATTATCAAATACAGGGGTGCTGTGATAAACCTGGGTCTAAGTGCCGTGAGATAAATATGATACTAAATGTCATACAGTGATGTCCTCCCTGTTGTATTATTATCAAATACAGGGGTGCTGTGATACACCTGGGTCTAAGTGCCGTGAGATAAATATGATACTAAATGTCATACAGTGATGTCCTCCCTGTTGTATTATTATCAAATACAGGGGTGCTGTAATACACCTGGGTCTAAGGACAAACTTGTGAGGTCAAAGATCCAGCTTCAACTGGTCGCGCTGTGGATAGTAGTTTCTAAAATATGTTTACAAACTTTCTTTAGGCGAATGTTAGTGAAGTCACTCAACACTTACCCAGCACTTTATTATACCTTATATTTCGATAGGATGACCTGAAAAGGCAGATTTCTACATCTGAGAAGAGTCAGAGACACAAGATAGCTTAGCCACACCGAATGAGGTATGGGGTCACAAACTCCTCCTAATCCTCTAAAGTATTATAAATAAAGTATTTTGATTGAAAAAGATTGGCGTGTCTCAGGAAAGGGTTGAATGGTGGGCCTACGGATCTAGTGTCCTGGAACTTTCAAGCTACCAAAGTTCAATTTGTTCGTTAAAAAATGTAAAACATGTTAAAAGATTAAATAAACCTATGAATTAAAAAATATGATTATAAAAAATCGGGTGATAATTCAAGATATTACCAACACATTAATACAAATACGAAATTCTGTGTCATATCTCGTAAAACTCCAAACCCTCATATTGTTTAGTTTGATATAATCGAAAGGTACTTGACCGCTCAGAAACCTCTGGATATAAATTTGTTTTATGAGATGCCCCATCGCTTTTGGGGAAGGAGTGCAGGAGGGTCTAGAATTTTAAATGTTTTGTCTTAAATTATTATAGAGACTGGTGAAACTACAGCGCTACCTTGTTATCGTACTACATCCACCCTCCAATCATGTCGGTGAATTAGTGCCTGATAAAGAATGAAGGGAGGGGGAATATAGCTCTTGAATATTGGAGGAGGCTCTTAAAGCTTCCAGGTTTCCAAGTCTAGTTCCCTGTGAGTAGAGAGTGAAATTGAAGGAGGGAAACGGGGTGGGGGGGCGGAGGCCTCTCGAACTTGCCTGGGGCTCTCGCCAACTTGTCCTGGATCTTCTCCGAGTTTACCGCCGGTAAGTTCGTGCTGGGCAACTAAACTATCAGAAACCGGGACCACAGTAGGAGAAAATACCTCAAAATGTACCAATAAGGCCCCAGGCTCTTGCAATTACACCAATCGTTGCCCTTAAAACGCCGAACAGGTTTTACAAGAAAATAACGTAATCGGGGTTAAACAGTATTCATGATTTCGGGGCCTATCTTGGCCACAGAAACGAAGCGACAAAGCTGACATTCTCCCACGAGTTACTACGTCAGACTTGTGTGGGTTTAAAGGAAGCTCAATGTTGGACAATCGCCTTGTTCAGTAGAGCTAACCCCTCTCCGTCACTCCCCAGCACAAAACAATAAGTACAATAATTATTGTTCCATTATATTTTACTTTACATCCATTACTGTTTCCAGCCTGTGGCCTAGGTCAGTTTTTTTTAATTAAAGTCATATATTTTCCACTAACTTCTTGCTAGACCTGTCATAGCTTCATATGCCTTATAATTTAACTAAAGACTAGGACAGGCACAGAATCTAGTCCACAGGTGTTAATTTATCAACGTGAAAGATAAACCCACATTTCACCAATGCTACATTTTCGGCCATGCCGGGAATAGAACCCGGGACCCTTATCTCAGTAAACAGACACGCTATTGACTGATCTAAAGTTTCGTATCTGTTCCAATATCTATATTTACATATTATCACTGGTGTGGATGTAGTTCATGACCTAGTGAACGACTGAACTGAGGCATGAAAGTGTCGCGAGGGACAGAACTATTGAACTATATAAAGGAACTACAGGTATAGATGACCTGAATCTCAACACCTCCCCATTAGTGAGACATGAATGTGGCTAGCTCCGAGAAGAACGCGGCTTAGAAACTGTAACTAGGGCTAGAGATGAGCAACGAGTCACTGTTTTGTGTCACTGTCACTCTCCGTTTATGACTCGATCTCCAAATTAGCAGTGACTGAGATATCGGTGTAGTTAGCGCCACGATCACCAGGTGGCTTCAGCTGCGACGGTGATAAAGCACCTGCAGCTGATACGGTTAAGATCATTCGACCAGAAAAATTATATTTGACAATTTTAACAAGTGTATAGTTATAAGAGAGAAAATATAATAATTTAATATAATTGCAGTTAACGAGCTATAAGGGGCCAAAATTGCTATTTTATGCTTTTTGTATACCATAGTTAAGGTAATGTAATTAATGTGTGTGGAGCTGAAATTTAGTCGACATTCATATGGGGTGTATGCAGTGAAATATTTGTATTAAATTATATTCGTTTTTAAATTATATATTAAAATTAATAGTATTCATTTTACAAGTATTTAATTGTGCACACCTCATATGTATGTTCATGTATACTAAATTTCAGCTCTGTTCATTAAATAATTTACCTTAATACCGGTACACATAAAACATAAAATAACACGTTTGACCCTTTATTACTCGTGAACTGCAATGATTTGAAATCATTAAATCACTATTTATTACTTGTAATTGAGGCGGGTAACGTAAAAAGGGCCCATAGGTCTATGTGCCCTTTTTACGCAGGGTTGTTAATTTGATTCGCCATGTTTCTAGCTACCTTCCCACAAAATTTGGCACGGTTATTTTAAAAACTAAGGTTGGTACACCTGTTTTTAGCCAGCCGTGCCTCACGTGAAACGTTATTATTCCTTCCTTTTGATATAGCACATGTTTGATGTGTTGTGTGTTTGAACAAAGTCGGCTTGTATTGTAAAAATGAACAATACAAGTGCAAAAAATGTTTCATTGAAGATAATATTTTACCACGAAAAAGGAAAATTATCATAAAGAATGAACTATATGTAGTTAATGGACTATTTTATTTTCACATAATTTTTAAAGTGTGGAAAGATACATTTTTTTAAATTAACTTTCGTAAATATACATATCTTTTTGTGTCCTTGATTAAACATTGAAACCTTTGGTTAGTTTCAATTAAATAATATTTTATTCTCAGTAGCTTAGGTAACTGATTTTTACCCACCAAAATGGACTGCGTAAAAAGGGCACATAACATGCAATAACAATAATTTAAGAAAAAAGGATTTTCCCCTTCAAAATGTATAAATAGTAATTTCTTGCCACTAAAGAGGGAAACTGTTGTGCTATTTAGGTTTTTGTTAGGGTTCTAGTTTGTTTTTTCATTTTTGCATAAATCTATCTACAAACTTAAACTTCAGATTTCACAAAACAGAATTTTTTCCTCTGTGCTCTTTTACGTTACCCACCTCAATTATACATTTAGTAGAATTGTGAACTAAAATGTTAATGGTCGAATGACCTTAACTTGGGTGCAGAGATGGACCTATTGTTTCAATAACCGATATCTTCGTGTACCTATTCATTACAATAACATCACGTGGGATTTCTAGCTTATGTTAATTTACAGGAAATATCTACAGTTTAAACTTTCCTAGGAAAGGCCCTATCTGACAGCTAAAAAACTACTTTCATGCACTCACACGTCAAACTATGTGATATGCAGCTGTCACTTTGATAATTGATATAATAGTATTGATAATGTAATTGAATTATAACATTATTGTTTTCATTTATTTGGGGTATTTAACGTGCATATTCTGAACCGATTGATTGTATCAGAACATGACTTAAACCCTATATTAATTTAAAACAGACACAACATCCGGCCCTCGTCCGTTAATTTATCACTGTGAAAGGGAACCTCACATTTCACCAATTATCAATTTTTCGGCCATGCCAGAAAATGAACCCAGGATCCTTAGCTCATTCGGCAGAAACGCTACCAATTGAGCTAATATGTCGGACAATAACTATGCTAAATGGACTATACATATGTTTGAATTTTCTAAAAGTCCATTTTGACGTAAATGGTAATATTCTTAACCCATCAGCTCTAAGCAAAAACCCCCATTGTCTCAAACTCTATTGTTGTATAACAACAACAATGGCATGAGTAGGACACTCGCAAACTAATGATGTGATCTAGATAAATGAGCTGCTCAATTCAGTGGATGGAATCATTTGACCTGCTCTCAACAATGAGCGTTTACGTTACGGTCATCACAAATTAGGAAGCGTCGTAAACAGTAGTTATTCTAGCGTCAGCTAAGCACAAATAAACTGCATGTCAGCTCTTTGATATATTTGGAGCATGCATTTAGGTTAGGTTCAAGCATTTTCATTCTGAATATGGTTCGATATTGGCATAAAATATCATTCAAATTAATACCTACAGATAAATTAATTCAAAACTTTAGGTTGTCAAAAATGTTTTTACTGAGTTTTTATAATATTTATATAAAAATAAAAGTTATCTATCATTCAATTTATTTTATTATTTACTTACAAATTTGATATTTTAAAGACCAACATTGTTATTTTTTTTACTAATGAATTATAATACCGCACATAAAATGTGTGTATAGAATTTCTAAGTTTACCACAGTTATCAATTTAAATAGAGCGCGCTAGTGTTTGTGACTTGAAAAAGGTAGATATATTTTTATTTAGAATACTTAGATTCATCAACTTTAATCTGTTCTGTTTGACAGGTAGATTATTATTATTATTATCACCGCGTCTTACTACCCGTTCGGGTTATACGCACTTACGCTATATGTGTAATGGTAGGGTGATTGTGAGATGAAATGAAGGACCTACAGTTTAACGTGGAATCCGAACCACGGTGGAGGCCTGGCACACCCCACATTCACAAGATGTCTTGTCAGAGGTAAAGGAAGGGTTTGGCAATCAAGACAGGTAGAGCCTAAGTGTGAATTAATAATTTCACAAACCCAATATTAAATCTGTACACACCATTTATTGAATAATAGGATGTTTATAATCTAAAAGTGATTGGTATTTACCAAATTATTTTTATTAAGTTATCTCAGCACGATCGGTTTTTTGTTTACGATTTTATTTATGCAAGATCAGTGCTGTATATCAACTTTGTTTATGGACAGTGTATACGGGAACTAACTTTTACTATGTGAATTCTCAAGAGATTAATCATATTGTACTTCTATGACTTTTTGGGTAATGCAACCTGTTGGCGAACCGAAGAATACATCTTGTTTGTTTTGGTGAAACAGTTGACACGCTATTTTTTTTTTTGTTCTTATTTCAATAAGTGGATCAGTCTCGACATCAAACAGTCTTTATTTGCTAATTTTTGCACATCGATTGGTTTCATTCGGTTACAAATGTTTATATCTTTCGACGCAGTGTGTCTTTTTGCTATTTGTAGATAGCTGTTTTATAAGGTCTTCTTCCCCCTTCCCTTTTAAATTTAATTTTTTAATTGCAAGGGCTAATTAGTTGTTTTGGTTAACATAAAGTATAGAGTATTTAATTTGCTTTTTTTTTCCTTTTCATCAACATGGAGTAGGAGATGGCTACTTTATACTTTTTTTTCTAGTTTGTCTCTTTTTTTTATTTTAAAATGTAACGTAAAGTAATTCTTTAATATGTAGTAGCTCAAAGTAATATTTTGTAATATGTAGCTGCTCCATTACTTGAACTTTTTTTTTTAGTTTTTACATTTATCGTAACTTTATAAATGCAGATTAATATGAGTTGATTTCTTTGTTGCTTCAGTTTTTTGCCGAGATGGGTATATTTGTCTAATAAGGAAATTGATTTATTTTCGCAGATGTGTTGTAAGATATGCGTTTTGTAATCATTCTCAATGTTCGCTTTGTGAGAAGATTTTTTATATAAACGTGAAGTATGTCCAAAAATCCTACAGTTAGGATTTTCCCAGTGGCGCAGGAACGTTTTTATTTAGGGGGTGGAAATAATCATGTGCTTTTATGGGGGATAACATTTTTTAGATTTAAAAAACCCAGGAAAATGTAATACAGCTGCCCATCGCACTATGCGAGTGATTGGTTCTGATAAATAATCGCATAATACGAAAACACGTAACGGGAATTGATTTTAACATGGGTAAGATAAAGAAATAGTAAATAAAAACTTAAAACTTGTAAATTAATGCAATTTTTGTTCATTTATCTAACTAGTATAATACTATAGGTAGCCTACACCTATTGTCAATCTTCAATATCCAGAAATTTGTAAACAAATGCTATTTTTAATAAATCTATCTAATTAATACAATGCTACAGGTACACTTACTGTTAAATCTTCAATCGCATGATAAATTAGTTGTATCTGGCAAATCCTAATTATTACTCTTCTCCTTTATTGACGTCTCTGGGAGGGTAGGTCTCTTGCTCTCTTGAAGGCCCTGGGTTGATAAGCTCTTGCTCTCTTGAAGGCCCTGGGACGGTAAGCTCCTGCTCTCTTGAAGGCCTTGGGACGGTAAGCTCCTGCTCTCTTGAAGGCCCTGGGTTGATAAGCTCTTGCTCTCTTGAAGGCCCTGGGACGGTAAGCTACTGCTCTCTTGAAGGCCCTGGGACGGTAAGCTCCTGCTCTCTTGAAGGCCCTGGGACGCTAAGCTCCTGCTCTCTTGAAGGCCCTGGGACGGTAAGCTCCTGCTCTCTTGAAGGCCCTGGGTTGATAAGCTCTTGCTCTCTTGAATTCTCTTGAAGGCCCTGGGACGGTAAGCTCCTGCTCTCTTGAAGGCCCTGGGACGGTAAGCTCCTGCTCTCTTGAAGGCCCTGGGTTAATAAGCTCTTGCTCTCTTGATGGCCCTTGGACGTTAGACTGACGATTTTCAACTTTTTCAATGAAATGGTCAAGACTCGGCTGACGGGCAGCATTCTTCCTCTCTCTATAGAGTGCTTTGTAGCAAGCCAAAGAACTCAGAACCTCTCTGGCAACTTTGTTGCTTCTATCCATGTTAAGGTCATTCTCTTCATTAATTCTAATTGAACTGTCGATGTGATTACAAAAGTCGGCAATTTGTTTTGTTGAAGTTATTTGATAAGCTCAACAACATAGGGCTCTTCCTCTTCATCCTTTATGCCGTTCTCCATTTCTAGAAGATCTTCATTGGTGAGTTCTATCGAGTGGGATTGGAGCAATTCCTCCACATTTGCCTGGTCTATGTCCTAAATTCCAACATATTGTTATGTCAACTGTCTTGTCTTGAATTGGAAGCCCGTGTTCAGGATCAAAATCATTAGAATCAGAAACTTCAGGCCAAATATTTTTCCAAACTCCTTTCATACAGGATTGTTTAACTTCTGCCCCTGAATCTCCATTGTTGTCAATACCATCCCCCTAACACCCAACTGTACTGTAAGGATCATTGTCCTCACTGGAATGTGCGCGCACAAGGTCACGCCACCGCCGCACTGCAAAATTACAACCGACCCAGTATTATTTTTTTTAATTTGTTTGAATCGCGTTATGTCGAAAACGCGTAAAGTGAGATCGCGTATAACCAGGTATACCTATATATAACGGTACCATTATGAATTTTTCTAATTTATTTTAGTCATGCCAAACATTAGAATTAATACACACAAAACAAATTAAGAAAAATTATATCTGATGCGGCTCAACTAAAAATTATGAAACATTGAAAATTAAAGTAGGTTTCCATACACCTTTTCCCTATATTCGTTACTGGCTATAAAACCACTAACTAGTTTTGCAATCTTAAAGTTAGTTGAGTCTCTCAGGGTATGCAATCAACAGACACAGGTGATTCGTATAAGCATTGAAAAACTTGTTTCTGCAGTAGCTGGTATCACTATCAGAGTTTTCAAAATTCTTTAATGTTGTCTCTAAGAACATTTTAATTTAATTGGGTTAACTTAGTGTGAACTTTGTATCTTGCTTCAACAAGATCTTTACATTATCTAAATGTTTTGATATATTTTTTTTAGGAGAGGGGGTAAAAATTGTACTTTTTACCCCCTTCTATTTTTTTCGGGGGGTAAAAGCTATCCCCGCTCACGCACCACTGGATTTGCTTGCTTTTCATGGTTGTTGGAGAACCGGCAAATTACCTCCCCTCCTTTAACCTTTTCACTTTTTTTTTATCTCGTATATTTTATGTTACTACTGATTAATGTATCATGAATAATGTATTTTTAAGTGTGTTCTAAAACATGCATCACATTGTTCAAATTTCGTCGTAAATAAATATATTCTTCTTGTATATCACACCTCTTAGTTTCTTAGCTAATATTTTTTCTGGTTGTTTTACCTGTTGATAAGTTCCATGATGTCTGTTCTGTTGTCATTTTAAATAAACCTTATATTTGTTTCTATTTTTAAACATCTCTGTCTTTAATGTAGACTCTCAGCAATTTCCATAGCTTCTATTCTCTCACATAATAACTTATCTGACGTATACTTTATGAGCTACAACCCACCCCTCACAGATCTGGTCTCTTAACTAAATATATTGTTGTTTATTTTATTGAATCAAGGGGACCTTGCCTTTTTGTGCAATACTGGTTTTTTCAGTCTAATTTCTCAGCACACTTTATTTGGGATGTTTTATTTCTGATTTTTACTCTAGTATATTTTTATTCATTCAAGTAACTTTAACTTTTTAGTAATAAATTAATTAATAGTAAATTTCCAGCTACCCGATTCAACGGCCGCATGGCTAATGCTCTACTCTCGTCTCGGGCTAGACTGCCGATGAAGGGGAGATCGAGGTTCGAATATCGGTCGGGTGCAGTGGAGGAGTTAATTTTTTTTTTTAGCACCGCGTCTTACTACCCGTTCGGGTTATACGCTTTAAGTAATAATTACGCTAATGGATTAGGAATTGTGAAGGTTGAATTAAAGTAATTGAACCCGCATTTGCGTGGAGGGAGAGTGGAAAACCATTTAGGACCCCCCCCCCAGTTCACCCGACCGAGATTCGAACCTCGATCTCCCCGTTCTCAGCAGTCGAGCTCAACACGACTAGCGCGTTAGCCAACTACGCCACCGAGGCGTGTGAGGAGTTAAAAAAAAAGTTTTATGCTCTCCCTCCACGCAAATTCGGGTACACTTCCTCTAAACATAACCATCCGAATCCCTAAAACCATTATCGTGATTAGTATATAAGCGTATGACATGAACATATAGCAAGACGCGGTGCTAAGAAAGAATTCCCGGCTTAATAATAACTATGTATCAATATAATTATAACAGTAGAGAGAGAAATTAAAGAGACGGTAGGTGTTGGTTGGTACACTTGTGCGCTTGAACTTTTAGTTATGGGTTCAAATTTACACCAAAAGCACGTGAGACAATTTTCTGTAGCATTGCTCTCCAATAAAACTAATTTATGTTACTGTAAAACCTACTGAAAAATAAATATACTATACAAATACACTTCTGTCACCTTGAAGGTGTTTCCTTGATTGACACTGGCTCCTGCTAATAAGGTAGTAGCTACACCAGTGAAACACAGTTCACGGCCTTTGACGGTGTAGCACTGAGACAATTAAAACACTTTACTAAACTAGATAGTAGTCTAAAAGTTAGTTTTAGTTCGGAGTGGTCAATAACGTCCTGATCTTATGTTTACCGTCGTTGATGGAGCTAGTGAGAGTTCATGAAGCTCCGATGTAGCAAAGTGTGGAAGTTTCAAATTGTTACAGCAGTTAGTTCTTATGGAAACATGTCAGCTATAAACAGAATGTTTTTATATGGTTTTAAATTCATTGTATCAAAATTAATAAAGAGAAATTTTAACCATGTATAGAACATAAATTAACAGCACCTAACTTTGTGTTTCAACAGAACTGGTAGGTCTAAATTAGATATCATTGATTATACAGGATATTTATAAAATAGCTCTGAGGTTTTGAAAATTCTTAGTAAATTCGTCAAGTGCGGTAGAATCGATGTGTATTAGTAACCAAAAATAACTTAAAGATAGTATGACTTTTCATGATATAATTCATTTAAGCTACATTTTGCATCGATAAAATTTATTTTGAAGCTCCTGAATACGTTCATAAACACCTTGTATTCCTAGGAAGTCATCTTAAGGTGGGGATCTATCAGACGTTAGAAAATGTCAGTGTTTTTTGCAGTTTTTATAGTAAAACCTCTTTTTGGCCAAAATAAATAAAATATCACTCCAGTAGCAACGTTTAGTTTAATTTTATTCACATGGTGATATCAAGAGTTGTTGAATATCTGTCATAATCATAGTGGCACTAAATTAGAAACTTTTTAAACGAAGAGAAAGGGTTGTCATTAAATTCCAGGACACCCTTGACCGGTATTCAAGAAAGGTTGATATCACCAGGTGAAGAAAATTAAACTAAACGTTGCTACTGGAGCAATATTCTATTTATTTTGGACAAATAAATGTTTTGTTATAAAAACTGCACAAAACACTGACATTTCCTCGCGTCCCCCTCCGTACCACCCCGTAATGCACACGTAATTTCTAAATTTGTTGTCCACGAACCAAACTTGAGAAGCCTACAAAACAGCGTGAGGAGTTTCAACAAAGTTTTCTTTATCAACACAGAAATCCAAACGAATACGGTCTTAGACTAATTAAAATGCAAACCGTAGTTTTTGTCGCTGCATACGTTGATAAAGGTGGCAATTAGAACTAAGTTGCCACACGGAGTCAAGTTGGAGCTCATGTTGTAGATGTGTGTGTGTGTGTGTATGCAAAGTCGACGAGTGGGAATAAGCACAGGAAAGAAGAGAAAGTGGTGTTTTTTGTTGGTGTAGGACACGAGTCGGTAAGGAACGCAAAGTGGAAGAAGAGCTGTTTATAATGATTATACTCGTTAGTTGCGGGTGGTAGAGAAGTTGTGAGCCAACTCCAGTGAGGGTTGAGAGGGTGGGGGGGGATAAGGGAGGAGCACAATAAAACAGGAAGGATTTTAACTTTTTAAAGATTTGGTGCCAGTTCTTATTGCAAGCAACACAAGCCGTATTTTCTCATAGAACAGGTTGAGACACGTGAATAGTGCCAGACTGCCAGTAAACATTAGAACATCATCAGACCTGCTGCGGTCGTCACATGATCTAACGCGCAACTCTTGTAGTAGGCTAGATTTACCATGATGGGGAGATCGAGGTTTGAATCTCGGTCGGGTGTACTGAGGGAGGTTATTCCAAAATGGTTTTCCACTCTCGCTCCACGTAAATGTGGGTACACTTCCTATTAATATAATCTTCCTAATCCCTAAAACCATTAGCGTATTAAGTACATAAGCGAATAACCCAAACGGGTAGTAAGACGAAGTGAAAAAAACAACAAACAAAACATTATCTTTATCAAAACATAATCTTGATCTTAAGCAGTATTATATAACTTTTAAACATTTAAATAAATATCTTATTATTAGGGGTCGACTAATATTTTAATATTTTTACTTTATCGCGATCCCTATGAGAGAGTAATTATTGTGATGGTCAAAATATTTAATTATTGATTTTGATGGATGTCTACATTTTATGACCCTCTGAAACAGTGATTTTCACGATGCAGTCTGTCTGACCGTCTGTCCGTAGCTCGGCCTGTACCTGAAACAATCTTACCGATCGGCTTAAAACTCGGTAACATTTTTTATAATTGTTTTACATGGTCTTGTGTATTTAATTTCTCACTATCTTACAGGTAGAGAAATTATTGTGATCGTCAAAAAAATCGCACTCAAGATTTTGATGAATCCTTGACGTTTCATGACCCCCCGAATCCAAAAAAGTTGTTTTTGACTTTCCGTCTGTCTGTACCTCCAACAAGAGCCTAAACTATTTTACCGATTGGGCTAAATCTTGGTATATAGGGTTTTCATAGGGTTGCCCCAAGGTGTTTTTTGAATTGGATATCTACCCTTCAATTAATGGTAGTTTACTGAAGGTCAAGAGGAGAAAAAGTCGATTTTCTCAAAATCGACTCCAACGATTTTGATTAAATTTAATTTTTATCATTTATCAATATTCCAATCAAAATGTATTCTCTCAATATTTCATCAAAATGACTTTAAGGGCTCCAGTCTGATGCGTATTTTTTTAAAATAATATCTCCTAAACTATTTGAGATATGAAATTACTTATCGTTACAAATATGTAGGGCTCTTTATAATACAAATATTTTATAAGAAGCATATTTTTATAAAACCAATAAATTTCAAGCAATACGTAAATATATATTTTATTAACTTTTCGAACACAAAAGGTAAAAGTATTGCGACCGCAAAAGAAAATCTAATCTGAAATGTTGATGTATGTCGACGTATAAAGACCCCCCAAAACCTAAAAAGTGGTCTTTGCAAAGACGTTTGTCTGTGTGTCTGTTTAAACTTAAAATTAAGAGTAGTTCAAGAAAGGTCGAAAAGATAAAAAAGTCGATTTTCTCAAAATCGACTCTTAACGATTTTGATTAAAATTCGTATATAGGTGTTGATTAAGATTATAAATAAAATTGCTATTTTTATTTTACCATTAAAATGAATTTTAGGGTACTTTACAGAGGCAGAAACTTCCGTATCTCCGCAACTATTTGAGATACTAAATAACTTATCATGGAATAATTTTAGTACTATTAAAAATAGAAAACTTTTATATGAAATTTATTTTTATAAATCCAACAGTTTCTGAAATATTGGCAATTATATTAATATAATTTTGTGATCTTTAGTTGTAAAGATATACTACTTAAGTTTTAACGCAATAATTCTCCAATGCCATAGAGCAATTAAATATAAGTCTCTCAAAAAGTGTGTTATTTTTCCTTAAACCTCCTAGGAAAAATGTTTTTACAACAATGATCTATCTCCTTCATTTTAGACTCAATAGTCAATATTTACATTTTTTATTGGTCAAAATTTATAAATGAGGACTTTAATAGCAATGCGATGGCATGAAGATTTGCAACACCTAATAAAATGTCGAACATTTTAACCGGAAGTTGAAATTTTAATACGAAGTGTTGACCCTTGTGGATCTTTTTTATCGGTCCAAACATACTAATGAGGACATTAATTCTTTAAAAACAAAATTATAAAATTTAAAACTGGGACTAAAAAAAAAGTTTTACATAAGTATAATGAAATTTATGCTTGGGTTTGCTAGTGTATATTATTTCGTTTCACATATATTACGAGTTTTGAGTAAATATCTCCATTTTCAAACAATAGAGCGAGAAAGTCCGTGCCGAGTTCCGTACCATTTATTTTTAAAGACAAGTCTTTTATAGTACTTATTTGGACTATATGTAATAGATTTGCTAGTTTAACTTTTTTTATGTTTTTTATGTAAACGTTCAAAAGTATAAGTTAAGGCATTTATTTAAGATTTGAGGTCGGTTATTTAATCAGGGTGGTATGCCAGCAGAGAAACGTCAAAATACATCTGGGGAGTTAAATAGAATTTGTTAGGTAAATATATGTATGGTTTAATCATATAAGTTACAGTACCATTTGTATCATTGTTTTTATTCGATGTTTTCAATATTTGCTGGTCCTTTTCATCTTTGAAATATCATTATCATGCCCCAAGACCTCTTCCTACAGGAACATTCTGGAGCATCTCCTTTAAATACATCCTGTTAACCGTGTGTTATTAATGTGTGTACGCCTCGGAAGAAACACGCGACAAGATTATAAATCCCAACTAGCGATGACAAAGATGTGGATATTACTTTTTTAAATATAAGGTAGGTATTTGAATCAACTAGATTTAAATGTAGGCTTTACTAAGAGAATACCCACATTTTTGATGACGCGGACCAAGAGATTAACCTCATCTGACCCTGTGAGCTGGTGAGAGGAAGGTTCCCTATCCGTGTAAATATGTGGGCAGCCAGGACGGGTAGTAAGACTCAGTGCAAGATAATACAAATCTAATGCACAAACACTGGCAGAGATATCGAGCGATGAAAGGGCTTTACTGAAACGCTTGAGCTCTAAAAAAAATATATACAAACAATACAAATAACTAAGCTAGCCTTTAACTGTTCAAACTCTTTTTAATTAGTCTTATCTTCTGAATGTTTTGGATAAAAAAGTGCAATTTTTGTATCCAATTATAAAGTTTTATATTTTCTCTTTCTAAAGAGTTTTAATTAGCTGGCTAGTATAAACGAGGACTTATCATCGCGTAAAGGTCATATTATAAAAACTGTAGTTCATCTGTTTAGTGTTAAAGGAGTTGGCAGAGCTGGTGGAGGGAGGGGCCCCTACCTGGGAGGTCCGGGTTCTAACCCGACCGTGCGCACTGGGAATGGGGTCTCTGTGGTTTTATTTTCTTGCCCCACGTCTTACGACCTATCCGAATGTACTCTGGTTTACTTGGCCAGGTTGTAATTCTGGCCCAATGGTTTTCCACGATTTGGTTTTCCATTCTCACTCAAAGATAATTCTGGTTGGGTTGCTTGAATTACACCTCTCTCCCTCCAGCCCCCGGAATGTTCGTGTCACTAAAGGGTTTGTAAAGTGAGCTGAAATCCTTACTTTGATTCTTGTTCAATGCAATTCCATCCTACTTCCAAGCGAGAGAGAGTGTATTTACTTAAACGTTCCCATCTATATTCAATATTAACACCGTGTCTTACTACCCGTTCAGACTGTACGCCTATGTGATAATTACACTAGTGGTTTAGGGAGTACGAAGATTTAATTGAGAGGAAGTGAACCCGCATTTGCGTGGAAGGATAGTGGAGAACCATATAAGAAAGCCACCTTCAGTGCTCCCGACCGGGAACGAACCCCGATATTCCCGCCTTCAGCAGTCTACTCCAACACGAGAGTAGCGCGTTAGATCACGTGGCCACCGAAGCTGGTTAGCTATATCCAATATTAATAAATCAGTCGGTGTATGTTACAGTTAATAAAATCCATCCAATATATATATATTTAAATGTTTATCTTATCAAAAGAAATACATGTAGTATTTACAATAAACTTGTAACTTTTATGACTTATTTAAAAGCCTTTTCTTCTACTCTTAATACAGTTTTAAAACTGACAGATATTTAGGCTCACATTGTTTTAATTTAATTAGGTTAGTTAATATTCGTTTACAATCTCCTAACTTTCTCCTTGGTGTATGCTTGGCCATTGATATAGTATGTGTATTTGTTTATATTTAAAATACTTGTAGCCAGTACAAACTTCCACAGCGACTTCACCCAAATAAAACTAGGAACGAGTGCGAGTGGTCCTATTGATAGTTCTGCTACAGTAGCCCCATGGTTTCTTTGGTGCTGACTGACATCTCACAGCTGACAGCTGACGGCTTTGAAAAGCAACCAGACCAAATTATGTATCCCTACGCCGAACCATATGATCTGCAAAAACATGTGTTTAGCAGCTGTCACTTCTGACAGTCAAAATGTAGGTATATACCTAAATGTTGACTGTTAGAAGTCAGCTGTGAGCTGTCAGTCAGCAATAAAGAAGCCATAGCGCTACTGTACCTACCCAAGCCTTTGAGTCAGGATCGAGTTATAAAACAATAGTATATTTTTTTACAAAAAAAGTCACTATTTACAGTAGGCTCTTCGTGCCGAAAACATAAAATCAAAGTTAGTGGTTCAAATCCTCGACATAAGTGGCGCGTGGTATTCCAATCCTATCGATGCCAGTGCATTCTATTTCTAATGAGAGCCACTGGAGCCACAGGAGTAATCTGACCGGTAAGTCTTGATCCATGTTCATTAACTAACACTTTCTACAATATGCCTAGATATCGCGTTTACTATTTTATTTTTAAATAATAATATTTAGCACCGCGTCTTACTACCCGTTTGGGTTATACGCTTTAAGTACTAATTACGCTAATGGATTAGGAATTGCGAAGGTTGGATTAGAGGAAGTGAACCCGCATTTGCGTGGAGAGAGAGAGTGGAAAACCATTTAGGAAAAACACGACAAGCGCGTTAGCTAACTACGCCACCGAGGCGGGTAATATTTTATAAAATATTTTAAAATTAAAATAATCAAGATTGATTGTCAGGAGTCCTGTTGGCTAATATGTTATGTAAATGCATGATGCTTTAGTAAAAGAAATTATCAAAATATTTTATTTATTTAAATACTATTTAAGTTGTTGGTAATTTGGGCAGTTGCGCGGTGGAAACGTTGAGAAAGTATCGTAAAAAAGGAAAGAAGTTGTGATGAGTGAAAGAATTAACGAGGCTGAGGAGTTACAAGCTACGGGAGAAGATGGGATCACAAGTGAAGTGTGGGAACATGCAACTAACTACTTGCTAGATCGTGTGAGTTGTCCAATACGCGCGCTGGGATTGCGAACGTTCCTAATGGCTGGAAGAATACTATCATTGTTGCTTTGTACAAATACAGTAAGAGTGAATATAAGACTGAATATAGGGCAATTAGTTTGTTGAGTATTCCTGGCAAAGTTTTTACGAGAATTTTAATAGAGAAGGTGCGTGAAAACAAACCGCAGACAAGACTTGGAGTGTGCAATGTGGTCTCGTGCCAGGTATTGTATTGCGACAAGTGATTGATAAAAGTATGGCAGTGAGGAGGAAAGTTTATTGTGTATTTGTTGATCTATTTTCCATGTACCAATTTACCCTGATAGGTAGCCTTACCTCGGCATGCTACACTGTGTCTCGTGGACGTAGGCAGAATTTAATTTGGGGAGGATTCCAAATGGTAAGATTATGACGTGATATGAAGACTTCAGAGAAATAGGAACATTATTTTTTTTTAAAGTGGCGATGGAACCTTATTTGTGGAAGAAAGAACGGGGGAGGGAGGGGGTGGTGTCAAGTATTTTTTTTGGGAACTTTTCTCGCCCCTAGTTAATATTTTAAGATTAGGCTCTTTTAAGGGACATTTTAGTGACCTTCCCACCACTCCCTAATATTTAAAAAAAAAATAGGATAGTTGAGATTATAAATTAAATATCTGAAGATCGGATTGTAGAATCAAACCAAGAAAAATAGTTAGGAAAAATGACTTATACTCCATTCACGGTAGGAATTAACTCTCTGAAAGGTCTTAGTTCCTACCAATATCCTACTATATAATAGATTTTTTGTAGGAAAAAAGGCCTTTCAAAAAACAATTCCTACGGTGAACGGACTTTATTTAAACGCTCTCTTGTTATCAACATTAAAAACTTCAGAAAATTTAGGGGAGATATGGGGTATAACTCCATAGACCTTCCTCCTTGATATCTTACGATATATTTCTATTTTATAGGCTACACCATAGTTGAACCATTCAAGGTAAGCCTAATATATTTTAGAATAAACTAAGTGTAAGTATCAACCCTGTCAAGGATCGTATTTTGGATTGCAGGTTGATCGATCTTTAAACTAGGGTTGAATATATACTTAGTATTTTCTTACAAACCATTCACACAGTATAATCAAATATAATATCACAACTATGTTTAACGTAGGTTTAAAAATAATAAAATATTGTATTTAAAACACAAGAAAGCTTGTTAATTAATGTCCATCCTTATAATTTTATTAGGGTGGCAAAAATAAAATTTTAGCTCTGAATGAAAAACTGTCTCGGGTCCAAATTAAACTTACAACTATCCATTTGTTCTCATCAGTCTGTATCAAAAGTGTGAATAAATAAATACCCTTTAGCTTTACTACTAAGGTAATTTATTTAATTTAAGGATATCACAAATAGGCTTAATGCTAGTTACTTTATTTTCGTGAAAGAGTTTCTTTTTTCGTGTGAGAAATATATATACTGCAAAACAAGGGCATTTCAGTTTTCTAATAAATTAATTATAAATGCATGTCCTCACTACTTAAAATTAACAAACTGATGGTAACAGTTGTATGTTTTATATATGGATTTTGAATTTACTTGGTAGATATTGTGAGGGCGGGGGTTTACAATAATCCCCCCCTTACCACAGTTCCATCGGTTCCGGAGCCCCTACCAGACTATAATATTTTACATGAACACCTGGGAAGTTTTTGTACCATGTAGTAGCCACGCTCTTAATTTGGTGGTAAACGATGCCGCTTTATACTGCAACGAAGCTGTGTTATTTTTCAGCACAGTGCAGGAAGTGTATGGCTCTTTTTATATTTTCCTGCAATCCCCCAGTTATATAAGGAGGTGCCAAATAACTGACTGATGACTGATTACACTATGACTATCTTATAAGCTGCATCATAGTGGAACCAAGCAAGGTAGCAGTCTTACCTTGACTGATTACACTATGACCCTATCTTATAAGCTACACCATAGTGGAACCAAGCAAGGTAGCAGTCTTACCTTGACTGATTACACTCTGACTATCTTATAAGCTGCATCATAGTGGAACCAAGCAAGGTAGCAGTCTTACCTTGAGTTATTACACTCTGACTATCTTATAAGCTGCATCATAGTGGAACCAAGCGAGGTAGTGGTCTCACCTTGACTGATTACACTATGACTATCTTATATAGCTACACCATAGTGGAACCAAGCAAGGTAGCAGTCTTACCTTGACTGATTACACTATGACACTATCTTATAAGCTGCACCATAGTCGAATATATATTTTGATTGTTCATATTATTTTTTTAATTATACTTAGCTCCTAGAATTGTAAGAAAAAGATCCAATTAAAAAGTTTTTAATTATGTTTCTCAAGGGTTTTAATCCGAAGCTCTATTTAAAACGAGGACGTACCCCATGAGGTACAATCTACAGTCCAAGTTGCAAACATAATATACAAACTATATATGTCGCATGGTCTAAGGCATCATTTTCGTGTTAGACTGGCCTGCTAATGACTGTGAGATCGGGGTTCAAATCTCAGTCGTGTCTACTGAGTGTGGTTTTCAATAAATGGTTTCCCACTCTCTTTCCATGCAAATGCTGGTAGATTAGTTCTAAAATGCTTCCTTCTCCGTCCCTAGCGATTAGAGAAATGAATCACTTATGCATGTGTCCTGAACAGGTAGTAATACGGGGTGAATTAATATTCTTAAAACTGTAATTCACTTGTTGAGGACTAGAGGAACTGGAACACCTGGTGTATATTGAGGACTAGAGGAGTCAGAACACCTGGTGTATGTTGAGGACTAGTTGGAACACCTGGTGTATATTGAGGATTAGAGGAGTTGGAACATCTTGTGTATGTTGAGGACTAGAGGAGTTGGCAGTGGTGGACCTGTTGTAGCGAGGGTCTTTCCCGCGTCATACGCGTGTGGGATGGATGGTATACTCTAGCGGGGTAGGATTAAGAAGGTGTAAATGTGTATGTTAATTCTGGTTTATGGAGAGAGGGAAACCATGTATGATAAACTCACCTCAGTAAACCGGTCAGTGGCTTGAGCCTCAACTTACCCTTCTTTCGTGAGACTAACGCCTCGTCAGCACACTCCATAGGCTCCGTAACCCTAAGAGCCCGGATGGAACCGCGTGGTATAGAGTCGTATTGAGGTTCAAACATCCGTTCGCACGAGGCGGAACGGTGCAATCGTCCGAGCGGTCTCCGCCGACCGACCGCCAGAAACTCCGCGCGGCTCGAGTTCTGTGAATTTCAATTAGAGCGTTCAGTTGACCAGCGGATTCGGCGCGGTTTGGACGTAGGCAGAGGAGCTAATTATGGGGCGTTTCGGTACAGAACTATTTGTTGACGAGGTGTAGAAAAGGCCTACCATATGGGATATGGAACGGGAAAAATATTCCAACAAGATAAAAAAATTAGCTTGAACGGAATTGGTGGAACTATTCACCAAAGCCGGGGACTCGTTGGAATAAAAGAACGTACTTGGTAGGCTTGCTCTTTATTATAGATATTTATTATTAGCTATTATCACAGATATTTATATTATATAAGAACAGTAGGCCCGAGACTATACGGCTCTCCGTACTATCCGTACTATGAATGTCAAGGTATTGGCTTTGTAAATATTAACGATGTATTATTTAATTCAGATTTATCTGATTACCAAACCCTTACTTCACCTCTGACAAGACATCTTGTGAATGTGGGGAATGCCAGGCCTCCACCGTGGTTCGGATTCCACGTTAAACTGTAGGTCCTCCATTTCATCTCACAATCACCCTACCATTACACATTAGTGTAAGTGCGTATAACCCGAACGGGTAGTAAGACGCGGTGCTAATAATAATAATAGTAATAATAATAATATTTAATTTTCCTTTTATGATCCGCACGGATTTCGCGACGTCTGAACAGCTACCAATTTCCGCACGGATTAAACCGCATGGACGAATCCGCCCCGTCTGAACATAGTCTAACCCCCACGAGGGGGCTGCCTCGCTAAACGAGGAATCACCACGCAGGAGTTCAGCTCTAACGCAATATTTAATTCTGCGATTCTTTATTTAAAAATATGGTTCATGTCCAAAATAAAGTTGAAAGATTCCGACAGGACTCTTTGGTCTTAACAACCCTATGGTGGTGTGAAAATGTAAATTTAGCTCATTTAAAATTAGTTTTTAAGTATACTTGCGGATATGAGACCAGGGCTGACGAAAAGTCCTCTAGATTAAGCTTTCTTCTAACAAATAAAGTAATTTTATGAATGCTCACAACTGAAAGTTTGAAGATATTTGAGAACTAGAAGCGAGCTTTCCATTTACCTTGAGATGAGAAGCTTCGTAGTATTATTTTATATATTTTATTGGCATGATAAAGGCTGGTTGTGGTTGAAGGGCGAAAGGGAGTGTAGGTGTCGACAGAATAGGGAAATAGTTCCAGAAAAGGACACAGACTATTATATTTTAAGCCTGACATATTCAGTAGAAATATAGTCTAATTTTCTTAAAATGGCTACCTCAACAGTTGTTGAATTCTGCCATGATCATAGCGGCATTAGATGAAAAACTTTGTAAATGAACACAAAAATTTGTCATTAAATTTCAAGACAGCTTTGACAAATATGCAAGCATGTTGAGGTCACCATATTATGAATAAAACTAAACTCTGTATTTCTACTGAAGAAATAATTGATTCAGTTTGACAAAAAAAAGTTTTTATATAAAAACTGCGAAAATCCCTTAACTTTTCTCACATTCCCTACACTCCCACCTTTAATCACTTATGAATTTTAATTTCATCCATTCTCTCTATGTTCTTAATCACCTGACCTTGTTTCAACCAATGGGGAGATATAATATTTTATACAATCAAATTCGTCGAAATAAAACTATTTCAATAACCTTTATAAAACAAAACTAACATTTTCATAACTTTTATTTTTTTGTTTAGTGTTCTTGGTTAAGATAAAACATATTCTTAATCTACTGAAGTTTTCTATTAATCGCAACAAAAGATAGTAAATCAAAATATGATAATTTTAGAAAATGGCAAACGTTTCATTTTGATTGACACATCGATGCTCTTTTTGTTTTTATCTTATATTGGGTGGTCGCAGTCGTCCGTAACGACAGAAAGTTAAAGTTGATACCATTTCTACGGACTTGTACGGACAACGAATCAGGACACTGTGGGGTCGGTCTACTATTGTTGATTGCGGACCTTACGGATACGGATTATGTAGACGCCTTTGTCCACGTGGCCCCCGATGTGGCTGTAAATCTCCTCTATGATACTTTGCTGATTCAAGTAAAGCTTGATTCGCACGTCCGCCGTAAATAGAAAGCAGGATCTGTCTCAGAGGCGCAGCAATTTACACACTACAAGTTGACCCATGATGCACTGCAATGCTAACTTAAAACAGCTGACTATTAACCTATTTTATTTTCTAGTGGATAAATATATGTTTTAAATCATTCTCCCGATGGATGTTTACAAATTATAACGCTGTGTCATGGCACGATCCAATACAGCGATACATATACTTTACATTGACGGGTTATTTCAAATCTCCTCTGTCCTCACAAAAGACAACGAAGCTGTCTGATTGCTTCTGGCGGTAGAACACATGCGTTGTCAAATGCGCATGCGCACTGATTTGAGACGGTTGGTTCTCAGATTAGATCGGTTCTCGTGTGCTAAACATCTCAGGCAGAGCCGACAAAGTAGAGATGAGTTGAACTTTAGCGGAACATCTCGTGCCTATTAGACATAAAGCGTGTGATTGGCTTAGAGCTAGTCACGTGACCACGTTTCTGTTCTGCGCTAGTTTTTCGGCAAGCGTGTGACTCCACAGTAATGCAGACTGTCGATTGGAACTGGCCAGCAAAACACTAACGTGAAAAAATCTGTGCAATGTTTTCGATCTCGGTGTTTTATACTAGCGTCTGTAACAGCATAGGACCCCTTCCACATCCTTTCTCTTTCCGACCACTCAAAGAGGTCATCAACAGACGTTCCAACGAGTTGTGTTCGGGTAAGAACGAAAACACAGTACTTTGAGTTTCTGAGATCTACACGATCTCGCAGATGTAGAGAACATCTTTCTAAAGCGACCTCTGTAAACCTGTACAACAAACCGTTCATCTGTAATTGTTTGTCACGTTTCGTGGTACTTAACGCGCACTTTCTAAACCAACTGTCTATACCAATACACGAGTATCAGACTAATTATAGAACAGACACAACAACCAGCCTCATCACAGTGAAAAGGGAATGACCAGATATCAACAATCATATATTTTTCGGCCATGCTGGTAAGCGAACTTGAGACCCTTGTTTCAATAGGCAGACGCACTATCCACAGTATCGGACACATTTGGTAATATTATTGGTTTGTAACGAACACAAACAAGGACTGGGTTGTTACCAGGGCAAGCAAGACTAGACGAGATTGTACTAGTACATTTTTACCTCTTCCTAGATATCCGTTTGGACAACCACACACACAATAATGTAACTATCGAATGTATGCTTACTAGCTTTATAGGACAGATTAATACTGAGTAGGAGGAAACGATTAACTGGTACAGTCCCATCAAGTATTTCTAGCCTTGGTAACAACCCACGAACCCCCCATTTATACTCCTGTGCAATCCAAGTTTTAAAATAAGTTTTAACTTTATTATTAATCAAATTAAATGTTAAAATGATGTTCATCTGCCACTATATCTTAGATGTGGTGTTTCATATTGAGTTAGTTTGTAAGTCGCGTGACTATGTAGCCCCATGTTTACTGATTGATTGTATCTGGTTCCAGCTGGTAGCAATCCAGGGGTTCTGCTCCGCTACCCGCGATTACTGCCCCCCTGGTCCACCGGGGTCCCCTGGCCCCCCTGGATCCCCGGGCATGCGGGGGTTGGAGGGGAACAAGGGAGACCGAGGAGACAGGGGTTTCCCAGGAGAGGCAGGGGTACGAGGCCCCCCGGGGGCTCACGGCGAGCCGGGACCGAGGGGGCCTAAGGGAGAGGCAGGATGGCCTGGTAAGTCAACAAGGTGGGATTGGGGTGTGAGTGGTGTGAGTGGGGATAAAATTTGAGTCAAATTGGGCTATAACTCCCCTACAAATGTAATTAATTGCATGTGTTTATTTTTTCCTTTTTATTTTGGCCCTTAAGACAACATTGAGAAATATTGTTTGACACAATTTTGTAAAAATGTTAATCGGAGCATGACTCCCAAAATGTTTAGCCAAATTTGTGTTATTAAATAAGTTTATGTAATCATAATAACCCACCCGCTGAAAAACAGCGAGCTATTATCTAACCTTCAAGGAAACATTTTGAGCAGACTTAATTTTAATTAAATGCAACAAAATTCGAGAGGTTATGGGATGGGAAATCACACTATGGAAATAAAAAACACCCCGGGTATTCGTGGTTGAGGATCGAAACCTGGCCTTCTAAGTAAAGATTCGATCGCCTTCTCCCACCCCCTATATCTACAAGCCATGTGTATCTCTATTTAAAAAAATTTGTACGTAAATTTAACACTTTTTGCTACAGTACTACAGTATTTATTTGTCTATGACCCTCTTTGATGGCCGCTTGGACTAAGGCGTCACGTTCACAATAGACTTGACTACCGATTACAGGAATATTGGGGTTCAAATCATGGTTGGGTGTACTGAGGGTGGTTTTCCTTTAATGGCTATCTACTCTCCCTCCACGCAAATGTGGGTACACTTCCTCTAAATATAACCTTTCTAATTCCTAAAAACCATTAGTGTAATTAGTGCATAAGAGTATAATCGCATAACCCGAACGGGTAGTAAGACGTGGTGCTTAAAAAAATGGAGATTTGGGTGATTTGGGGTGGGGAGTAAGGTAAAATATTCAACAAAGATTTGATTTGAAACATTTTCATAGTAGGCCTAAAATAAATTAATCCTTTCAAATATGAACCCATTTTTAAAATAATGTGGGTACACTTAATCTAAATTCAACCTTCCTCATCCCTAACACATTAATGTAATTAGTAAATATGCGTATAGCCTGAGCATGTGGTAAAACGTGGTGATTATATACATATATATATGTATATAAAACCTGTGCAAAGCCATAATTTTCCATTTCAAATCGAATCTTGGCTTACTTATTTTAATCAAATCTCATGCCTACAAAAAAATAATTGAATCGTGTCCGAATCGAATCGAATCTCATACCTAAAAAAATTGTCGAGTCGAATCGGAATTGATTCTCATACTAAATTTATTTTATCGATCGAATTCTAGTCAAATCCCATACTTTAAAAAAAAAAGTATAAAAGTTATTTTAAAAATAGGTTCATATATAAATCTATTAATTTATATTGGGCTTACTAAGAAAATGTTTAAAATCAAATCAGTGTTGAATATTCCGAATCCAATCCAATAATAGAATATTTCAAAAAATGTTAAAAAACATTTTAGACACATTTTAGGTTTATTAAAAAAATAGGTAATAAATGGCACTTTTATTAAAACGTTAAAAATCAATAATGATCACATCACTTTTCAATCATAATAATAATATAAGATATTCACTGTCACAAACAATAATTGCCCCCCCACCCCCACGTCATGCCTTTACAACATGGAACGCAAGTTAATTTATCTCTTCACTTTACAACGTAACTGGTTTTCGGTCTAATTAGTTTAATTTGTCAAGTATTAAATTATAAATTATAATGTTAGTATAAGCCTATTGATTTCGAATCTAAGATTTATTGAGATTCAAAATCTTGAAGGTTCCCACAGGTTTAATATATTATATTTCATACTTCCTTAACAAATTAATAGAATCAGACCTGAAACCAGTCACATGTTAGAATGAAGAGAGAAATTAACCTGCGTTCACCTACACGCAAATTCAAGTACATTTCCTCTGAAATTGTATCTTTCTCCTCTTCATCCATTAGTATAAATTGTCCCACCACGCCGTAGCACACATATATATATATAAATAATATATATATATAAATAATATATATATATATAAATACATAATATATATATTTTATATATAGGTGAATAACCCCACCGTGGCACACATGAACATGTATATATAATAAATGCAATATTTATATAATTATATACTATATATTATACAATATTTATATAATATTTATATAATATATAATATGTATATATTCATGTGTGCCACGGTGGGGCTATCCGCCGATTTATAATAATGGGATAAATACGAGAAAGATACAATTTAAGAGGAAATGTACTCGAATTTCCGTGTAAGGAAAGCAGGAAACCATGTGGGTAAAACCACCATCAGTTCATCCAACCGGGATTCAAACCCCGAAAAACCTTATTAAACGGGTTTATCTGCCTGTCCACCGGTGGACAAGATCCTCTTATCATTAATTAACCCAGGCAACTGTTGGAAAAGCAATCCAAGGTTGCCAACGCCAAAGCAACCGGGTGCGTGATTTGTTGCAGTGTTCTTGCACTTCGTGATGAGCCAGATGATTTAAAATCGATGATTGGCCAAGATAATCCTATTGGTGAGGGGGGGGGAGTGTAGGGGGTGAACATTCGAACCTTACTCAAGTTCCGCCTCCAATCAAAACACTTTGGATAGGGACAAAGTTTTTATTTTTATTATTTTGGACTAGGTCGTCACTAAGCTGTTTATAGTCTAGTTTAGTCTAGTTTAGTCCTGGGAACTGTGGATGTAACTAACTACAGCAGGACAAAACATTTAGAACGGTCGACAATGGTCACAGTTTACGATATTATAATTGTTTGTTTAAATATATATTGATAATATCGATCAAAAGTAACAGCTATAGGTCTCATGACGTAACGTATGAATACGTGAAAATAGATAACTTTTCTAGCTAACAGATAAGGTGCTTCCTATGAAAATTGGACTATAGTTAGACTATAGAGGTTTATGTTTTACCTTATAAAAACAATTTTATTTTTAAACACGCATTGATGACCACTCGAATCAAACTTCAAGCTCATCTAAACTAGTTTGTATGCCAGGGTTCGAATATCGGCCATCTGTACTGAGTTGTTTTTTTTTTGTGAATGAGGGTACATTTGCTCTGAAATTCTACCTTCCTTATCGTTAAAAGAGTAAGGTAATTAAAATAAATAGTTAGATAGTTCCTATTTGTAGACAAGAATGATTTTTACCATTCAGCTGTTTTATCCAGGGTGTTTAAACCTCCAATTATTTAGTTGTTACTTGTTTACCATAAAACCAGACTAGACGAGACTTGCTCCTTTTTACATGTGCTCACTTATTTCCTTTGTATAAAAACACACCTAAGGGTTCGTTTGTGTACAAGAATAATATATTTTTCTAAATTCATTCATGTTCTATTTTAAATTCACCATTTGGTTAATAGAGGCCTTATTTATATATTTGTACTAGAAGAGGAATTTTCGGAAGCTTGTCAATGTATATTTACTGATTCAATTTTTGCTTTGATCCTGAGAAAAAGCGGTAAACTTTTAAATAGGAATTTGTAGACAAACTTGTAATGAATAGGCAGCCCTCCTTTTGCTGGCTGTAAGTATTAGGACGAAATGCCCCGCCAAGGAAACGCCAAATCTTCCGTTTATTTTATCTGTAAATCTCGTTGTGCAGTAGATCGGAAACAACGCCACCAAGAGAACATCGCTTGAAAAGACCAAAGAAAATAAATAAGTCTTGCCTCGAATGGTAAACATTCCTTGTAACGAAGAAAAACAAGATATATATTTATAATGTAAGAGTTTTTTTTTAAAAAAAGGACATATTTAACAAATATATTTTTATTCAAACCATAACATTATAAAAACCGTGATTTGGTTACGGCTTTTTAAACCATTTTAGAAACAAACATTACGATTTTAAGAAATATTGCATAGCATCTAATATAAAATCATAAAAAAACATGGTTATTTTTTTAATAAACAAAAGGAACATTAAAATTGAATGACAGTGCAATTAACGTTATCAAATTAGTTTAGTTAATTTTCAATCAGCCAGTAAAATTCATTACCTGCACATAAAAATTAAATTAATGTAATTAAATAACAAAGCAAATTCGTTTTGAACAAATTACTTTTTAAAACTTTACAAATGACTTTCTTGGTCTTGCTGGAGAGTGTTGTTTGACCAATCTTGGCCAAATTACATTTCTATTAGAACTACGCATCTTCCTATAATCATTAAAATCCTTGAAAAAGTTAAAACCTCTATATTGTGACCCCACCCAAAACACGCTGCGACCCCCAAGTTGGAAACCACTGTTTTATTATAACACACTTGGAAGAAATATTGAACTTATAGTTATCTCCCTGAGATGTAGAACTCGCTCGTCGCTTTATCAAAAAATTAGCAATTTAGCCATGTTTATTTAAAAACGTTTTCAACTTTAAAATAAAGCAATAAAAAATGGACCTTATCGTTATTTCTACAGTTTTTTGATACCTGTCTACCAATGTCCTGCTTCATAACCTCATGGAACTTGCCCTAAAATGTTAATACTGGTAAGTCAATAAACTATTTAAAACATCTTGTAATTTAGCGCGTGAGGGTGAAGGGGCTTCCCCTGACATTTTATTAAATAACTTATAGAAAATTCGAAATCAGCTCTCTAAACAACATGGTTATACGAAATTTCATGCAAATCGAACACTAAATAACGAATTCAAAAATGTACCACAAATTTGAAAATGTTAAAGAGTGAAAAATAACTTCTTTTTTTTTTAATGTGGTCTACGTAACCAAATGAAAAATTATAAGAGTTATAACAATGTAACACAGCCCTATTACTCCTCTTCCTTCATTGGTGCTTTGAACCTATTTAAATTGCTTTCGTGAAACCTACTTTAATAAACAATGAAATAATAAACATTAGTTCAATTAAAACTAGTATGGATACCGGCTAGAAAAATTAATGTGTATTTCAGAAGTCATTAGGGTTCGGCCAGACTGACAAGCGTGCGAGCGAGCGCGCGCGTAATTAGCAGACCCTAGTTCATTAGAGAAGATGTATCTGTCAAAGACACTTGGTACATCTCTGCTCCTCGAAAATTCTTACAACAATTTTTTTTAATGTACTGAAGTGTTTTAAAATCAGATTAGCCGCACCAGTGGCGGAATGGTACGTTGCACTCCATAGCTTTTGACTGGGAGATAAAGGTTCGAAGGCTCAGTGAACTGAAGGTGATTCTTAAAACTTATTTATTGTTGTGGTTTTTTCATACTCTCCAAACTAATGGTGATTATTATTTGTAAAGGCCTACTTTGATTATAATATTGAAGTATTGTAACATATCGGGCTTACATATATTTATGGTCTTACCAATTAAATTAGGCCATTAATAGCAAGTGTGTTAAATCTATCACTGATAGAAAAAAGTCAAATATCATGTCAAAATGAGAAGTTTCCCAGCACTCAATGAACCAACATACAATAATATTGCCTAGCGCCTGTAAATTAGACTGTACCGGGTCGAGCGCGCGCGCTTGAAAAATAGAAACAGTTCTATCTTTCAAGCGCGCGCGCTCGCTCGCTCGCTCGCTCCAGTGTGGCCACCTCCCATTAGAATCCATGTGTTCTATTTTATATTTTAGTCGCTCGCTCGCGCGCTCAGTCTGGCCGCCACCTCAAGGAATCTCCTTTCAATGTTTGATGATTTTTGAAGTTGGGATTTTTTTAGAGTAGGGATCAACAGTTGGGAAATTTTACATTTGTCAGTACAAGTCTGTGGTTAAGAACTTTCATGATAGAAAGTAATGGGGTACAGAATAAGCCTAGAAGCGTATAACCCGAACGGGTAGTAAGACGCGGTGCTAAATATTATTATTATTAATAAGCCTAGAATTTCCCAAATCCAGATCAAGATCTCACAAAATTCTCAACTTTCCAAGCTTTCAACCAAAATTGGGGTAGGGGGGAGGAGACCCCCAACTACTCCCCCCGGCGCGACGCCCTTGCCAATAGTATAAATCAGGTCAAGCTAAACTTACTCGAGCCTGAAATCCTATTTTTGAAAATGTTGTTCCAAGCTATAATATACCATATTACATGAGAAAGTTTGTAAGATTGTGCCGTACCATTTATTCCTGACAGAAAACAAATCGTAAATACACCCCTACCCATGCCAAACAATCTGGATGAATGGTTTTTACGACGTTGGTTCGTAATCTGGTCGACGTAAATATAAAACCAACCATTTTGTTATCGTTGGATCTCGGCCGGAGCGGTATTTCTGCTTTATGTCAACGTTTAGTGGCAACTGGCGGCAATTGCCCCTGCAATAAAATACGCGTGACATGTTTCTTGACGGAGGAGCGTCTGATTCAGGAGTCCTGAGTTGTATACCAGTCAGGGTCTAAAACATATCACTGTAAATATATATTAGCTTGTTCCCGTTTGATGAATAATACATCACTGTTTTGGGGTCTTGTTGTCGTGTTTGTTGAATATTTAAGATAATAGTACACTCCGTTTAACCTGAAAAGTAGCAGTCTTAGTTTGAAAAACTTCACTATGGCCGTATCTTATAAGCTATATCATAGTATTATAATGCAAGGTAAGCTCTTTAGTTTACAGAGTAAACCAAGGGTACATTGCAAAACACAAAACGTGTTTTATTTAAATTAATAATATGACTATTAATAAGTGTAGCTATTACTCTTAAAAAACTTAGTGGCAACATATTTTGAGTGTTTTTAATATAACTAACGCGAACTATTAGGGATAAAATGACTGTGCGAAAAGATCAATAACATTTAGAAGACAAAATAACTTTGACTGATACAAACTGAAGCGTACTAATTCAAACTTTTGGTAGTCAAATTTTTGTAATAGTTTTCAAAACTCTTAAAACAAATTATTGATTAAAAAAAATTCGGAGTACAGCAACCACGTATCTACGAATCCGCGTAAATCGAATTCGTGCAAGTCGAGGACTTACCGTATCGTGTATTTGGAGCTTGTTCTAGGTCGAGAATGAAATATCCCCGCACACCTAACTCTGCCGGGACTAGATGGAGAGTGTGACTAAGTGTTGTGACGTCATGTTCTAGGTGTCTCCGGTCTAGACGGGAGAGATGGGGTCCCAGGGGAACCGGGACTAGATGGTATCCCTGGAAGGAACGGGCTGGACGGTCTCCCGGGACTGGACGGGACTCCGGGACTGAACGGGATCCCTGGGACGCCCGGGACAAACGGGACTGATGGTGGGTAGATAATCTAACAGGACATGTTCGTATCGTCACTACAGTCTTAACATTCCTTAAGTTGGTATTCCTCCTCGGTGATCACGTTAAACAGAAAACAAATGAATGCTATATCAAAAATACACTATATCCATAGAGAAGAGCCGTTGTTCGCATGTTTAAAGACGTCAGTCTCACAATATATTTTAAAATTAAAACAAATACAACTGAGCACAATCCAATTTTCATAGGAAGAAATTTTTTAAAAAATGCAAACAAATTTTTTTACGATAAACATTGATAACATTTAACAATAATATTATTATTTTATATTAAAAGTGACAGCTGTAGATCGCGTGATTTGACGTATGAATACTTCAAAGTATTATTATTATTAGCACTGCGTCTTACTACCCGTTCGGGTTATACGCACTTACGCTAATGTGAAATGGTAGGGTGATTGTGAGATGAAATGGAGGACCTACAGTTTAACGTGGAATCCGAACCACGGTGGAGACCTGGGATTCCTCACATTCACAAGAAGTCTTGTCAGAGGTGAAGGAAGGGTTTGGTAATCAGATAAATCTGTGCCGGGACCGAGGATTGAACCCCGGCCACTAGCACAGAAGTCTGACACCTTACCCATAGACCACCAGGTCACTCACTTCAAAGTAGATCTAGTAACTGTCCTAGCTGTCACATGAACATTGGACTGTAAAAGCCTTTGTGTGTCCGATAGAGCCCGCAGATATTTGATCTCTGGGGCTTGCAGATCTAGTCACGTCCTCGAGGCCTGCATTAAACATACACACACACACAGTCTTGTCTGGAGCTCACAGAGTGGAGTCACTTGGAGACGAACGTAATCTTTCTTTCATGTGTTCAGACCTTCCTCCCCTCTATCGAGCCTCCATCTCAAACAACTGATAAAACCTGCGTCAACACCGAATAACCCTGCTTTATCTTCCATCCCATCAATAGTAAAACTATCGTTTTATAAAAAGTCTCAGCCATCCTTGTTTATTGGCACTAGGGATCTACTGGAACACTGACAAACATTGATTTGGTTTAATAGCTTAATCGTGTCACCCGCTTCGGAGGTCACATGGTCTAGGGCGTCACCCTCGAAATGGATTGAAAGCCTGATTACGGGAAGATCGGGGTTAGATCCTAGTCAGGTGCACTGAGGGTGGTTTTCCTAAACGGTTTTTCACTCCACGTCCACGCAAATGCGGGTTCACTTCCTCTAATTCACCCTTCCCAATTCCTAATCCATTTAGCGTAATTAGTACTTAAAGCGTATAACCCGAACGGGTAGTAAGACGCGGTGCTAGATATATATATATATATATTAGCGAAAAACATTTTTAAAAAAACACCATTTTCAGCACCGTTTATGCGCGGTAAAATTGTATGCGTACAATCGAATTATGGGGACTTTTGACAACTTATTTAGAAAGGCAAAATGAAAGTGGAAACCAATATTCAATCCACCCACTTTAAATTTGTCTGAAGTGACGCCCGATTTTCATTTCAGTTACTGGACTAAAACAATTTTAACTCTATTTGAACATACTTTTTATCTATTGTATTAATAAATATATATATAATAGGGACGTATGAAATAAGTATAGCCCGTGGATATCATAATGGCCATTTATATAAACTTAAATGATGGTTTTGACTAAATCCTTAACTATATTATTATTGTTATTATTATAATTATATATAAAGTTAGTCGTTTTGTTTTTTTCAAACAGTGTAACTATTTTTATTACGTTGATGTTATTAACAACATGGGTTATGTTCACACAATAAGGCCCTTGTTTAAAAAGTATATACTAATTTCCCTCCTAGTAATTAGCAAAGTATTCTCACGATTTATTTCAACTAATACCCTATTATATATATATATATATAAGCAATAAAACAATAAAACCCGTTGTGCAAAATATACACAGAGTTTTATGAAACGGTCGTTAGTATTTTTTTTAATTCTTCATGAAACGTAAAAATACAAAATGCAGAATCGTTTACAGGATGATAACTTCCCAGGGCAAGAAACACGTACGATGTAAGCAAGTGGACCTCCGAGAAGCCAATGGCTGTTGCAGAGGCCGGAGGGAAGCTAGCAGCGAAGCAAAGATTTGTCTCGGACAGAGATAGATTACATTCATTGACACACACTTCCACTATTAGGGGAGGGGTTATAATGTAAAGAACAAGTACAAACAATATTTTATTGAACATACGATAAGTTAAATACAAATTAAGTTACCCATTGATGGGTGTCGTGGTGAATTCTCTTTTTATACACTATTATACCAAAACATTGATCAAGTGGTAGAGACAGCAGGCAATAGTGTACAATTAATTAGGCTCATCATAAATAGCCCTTTTAGCTAATACTATCATTTTGAGAGTTAATTAACACAAACAACAGGCTGTCTGATTCACTGAGCTTCATATTAATATTAATTGAGCTTTATGAAACGATATCAGAAAGTATATAATTACCTTAATCAGACTGTCAACATTGAGTAGTGAACTCCCACAAATAGAGGAACTAAGCATCTAACAAAGCTCAAAGGTTTTAAACTGGCATCTCCTGCACAACAATAGGATAACTTTAAAGTTATAAAGGCTCATAACAAATCTCATAACAAACAAACTCGCTAGGTGCATAGCTAGACTAATTCAGTACACCAGCCATTTAATTCTAATGTTAACTCATATAGCTCTATTACTCCTATATACACCTGCCAGGTTACTAGGTGACAGCCTTTATACAGTTTCTTACCCATATGAGCTCGTCTATCAACTGCTAGAACGTCAAGGCCAAGGGCAGGGGCGACTAACAAGATACCCTACATTAGTGAAAGTTAAGTCCCAATTAGGACTGCACTGATTAAACATAGCGTCTTGGAGATGCCCCCTATCAAAACTCGCTAGAAAAGTATACACTATAACGCGGCCGCAATCTTTCACGGAATCTTAAGAAGCCGCCTAAGAGGTGTTAAACACAGACATTTACAAGTGGCTTGAGAGGCCTGCCTTGAACACTTCTGGTGAACAAGTAAAATTTGGAGTGTTCATAAGCAAGGAGAACACGAGACAATTGAATTGGGTAAATAGCTAGCCCCTAGTTTCTTGGTAGTGACATTCCCCTAGTAAAAAGGAAGACTGAGTGTTTCAACTTGCAAAATGACATTTAAGGAGTTGCTTGGCTAAACACACAACATAATATAACTGTTTTTTACTATCATGTCGATCATTATACTCCAGGCCTAGGCTATTATTAACATTATTGTAAGCCTTCTAAAGCTAAATAATTATACATGTTAGCGAGTTAAAATATATGTTGTGAAGAAACATAATAAGTTTTTTTTAACATTTAAGAATATTATGAAAATATTAACTTTTTTTTATTTGAGGACCTAACTAAATAAACATATTTTTTATAAACAATACTTACTTAAAATAATATTGGATATAGTAGAGATAATATTTAATGCTGTAATTCTCTGATCTGTTCCACAGTGACAAACTTCAAGCAGTAAATGAAAAGATGTATCAGTTTTAATTGCCTCTTCTAAGTACTAATTATTAGGTTCTGATTTTTAGAAGCTATAAAAAAATTCTCAAATGTTTCAGTTAAAAGGATTTGCATAATTACTACCACGTGTTTACAAACTGCCAAAGTAAAATCTGATGGAACACATAACCCGCCTCTATTAATACTTTGGATATACTTGTAATTACATATGCTTTTTTGCTTAGCAATAAATAAGTCATCACATTTGGTTTTGTTGGATAGTTTAAAACTAACATAACTCCATACATAATTATTTAAATGCAAAACATTCAAAATTAATATTTTCTAAATAATCTTGTTCTAGAACTGAAAAGAACTTATTGATTGTTCTGACTGTTTCTGTAGCAAATTCAAAATTTTCTTCAACGAAATAACTTTTAAAAAGATACCTCCTCGTACTTTTTTGGATGCAGCCTCAAAACACCTTTAACTGTTATTTTCTTTTCTGCTTCTATTACTTGAGTAACTGTAATATATAGTGTCCTCCAGATAACTCTCGATACTGACCAAACCTGGATTCGAGCTTATCTGTCTGGAATTTTCCTGTCAGACCTAAGTTACTTAATTATTTCTTTTATCACCAATATGAACGTGGAATAGCGCGAATACACTCATTTCTGGGTACAGGATCTGTAGGGAACTGAACAATTGGAATATATCCCTCTTCCGCCATTGAATTTATATAATTTGCACTGCAACCCGGCATGACACATGTATTAACCACTAATGATATGTAACATGTTATGAACACAAGACACAGCGGTAGTCAGTCAACAAACAAACCCAAAAACACCTTGCCGACTGAATGATTTGGCGCGCTCTAGCATAGCCATGAGGCAAGTATCTGGCCCCAGTATGCGGCGTTGCCACTTCTACAGTAGCCCCATGGCTTCTTTGGTGCTGACTGACAGTTCACAGCTGACAATTGACAGATTAAAAAAGTTACCAGACTAAATTACGTATCCCTACGCCGAACCATATGATCTGAAAAAAACATATGTTTAGCAGCTGTCACTTTTGACAATCAAAATGTAGGTATATACCTAAATGTTGACTGTCAGAAGTCAGTTGTGAGCTGTCAGTCAGCACCAAAGAAGCCATAGGGCTACTGTAACTGGCCGCGGGTTTAAAGAGATGGCTGGCTATGCTTTCACTCAAGAGTTATAACTTATAGCCTAACATCTTTTTGTAAATAACATTTTTCAAATTTTTTGTAAAAAAATATAGTTACTCTTATTGTTTTATATAGAGAACCTACTGTTGTTTTTATTTTGTAATAATACGCTACCTAGCTGCAATTATGTTTACCTAAGAAAATAACAATACATTGTTTTAAAATATGGCCCCACCAGAATGTTTAATGTTTAATGTAGACTTTATGATCAGATGAGTTTGACACGCCTGTCTTATGGCATCTGATCTTCTTTTTTTTAACTCTGGGGATGGCCCTTCTTAATAACTTCTAGGGGATTGTGACTGTACTTTATGATTTTATAATATAATTAAAATGTATTATATTTGTGTGTGTGATTAGATTTTTAAAATATCTATGGGAGTGCCAAAATAAGGACCCACCCCGGGTGTTAAATAATCAGATATGCCATTGCTCAAACCAGTATTAAAATATAGACACCTCGAAATAATTATCAAGGGCCTTACTGATGTTGACATTATCTAAGGATACAATGGCTAACTAGAGATTAAGAACTTAATTACTGAAATAAATTTTGTTTTTCAAACATCTTAGCTGTTTTATATGTTCCTTATTTATTAAACCAAATCAGAAGCTGTATATCTATCAATTAATTATTTTACTGTGGCAAACAACCAACAATTGTAATCTGTGGTGACTGTTGTTCAGAGGGAGTATCAAATAATAAGATATCTGACTGTCAAGTTATGTTTTACATTTTTTATGTTTAAAAATATATTTAAGCTAATTCTATTTAAGTTATTTAGAATAATTAAAAGAAGTTAATTTAACAAAATATAGTATTCAATCGAAACTATACCCCGACTTCCTAATGTACAGTACATACTTTTCATGAATAATATTTTCGCCATAAAATGTTAAAACAAACTTGATATTTTATTAATGTTTTACAAAATTTTACTAGTATATTCTCAATAAACTTCTACAAAGTTCCTATTAGAAAATAGAGAAATTATTGAAATAATAAACGCCTCGTTTTTTGTATTTTAACGTAAAAAAGTTATTTTTATTCTAAGAAAGAGAGGCTTAATAATTACGTTTAATGTTCATGTAAGGCTCAAGTGCATAGAGTTTGAGAAAACCTGGTTTAGATGATTAGCTAGAAATGTGTTAATTTACCCAACCTAATGTGAGTGAAGCCGTGGGCAAACTAAAGTAAGTTAATCTTGTCTTATATATAAAATTCTCGTGTCACAATGTTCGTTCCCGTACTCCTCCGAAACGGCTTGACCGATTCTCATGAAATTTTGTGAGCATATTGAGTAGATCTGAGAATCGGCCAACATCTATTTTTCATACCCCTTAGTGATAAGGGTTGTCCACCCTTAACATTTTTCTATAATTTTTAGACATTTTTTTAATATCTTTATTTTTTTTATTATGTCGCATTAAAAAATACATACAACCCTAAATTTTTACCCTTTTATCACCAACCCCTATTTTTTAATAGCCATTTTAGTAATTTAATCATTTTTCATCCCCGGTCGATAACTGATCAATCGTCATGTGCCAATTCAATTCAAACGTATTCAGTTTCCGATTAGATTGGCATTTGCAATGACTATCAACAAATCCCAAGGTCAAACGATGTCTATTTGTGGCTTAGATTTGAGAACACCATGTTTTTCACACGGACAATTATACGTGGCATGCTCTCGAGTGGGTAAACCATCCAGTTTGTTTGTGTTAGCTAAAGATGGACTAACAAAAAATATTGTTCACGCTATGGCATTAAGAGATTGATATTGTTTGTTAGTGTTACTGTCGTAATT